>PVYJ01003152.1:20828-57742 GCA_002995095.1 Rhizopogon sp. AM-2018a | reverse complement strand
TGCCACGCCACTCCGAGATCTACCAGCCTGGCTACGCCACTCGATTCGTCCGTGGTTATGTAAGCCAGGCTGGTCACGAGCCTACAGACAGATGATAATTCTCAGTTGTGCACGAACGATAATGCAAACGATAATGTGAACATCTCGGTATATTTACCTGTAACAAACAGACAGAACAGTTCCACGCAGCGTGAGTATATAGGAAATATATATACAAGTATGGCTAGCACGATAAGACGTGGACAAGGTGAACGAAACATACCCATCGAATGATTCGAATCCCTAACGAAAAACCGCTGTAAAATCATCGACAAAAGTCAAAAGTTTCCGAAGTATGAACTCTCATCTTGTAACCCTCTTGCCCTGTTGCTAACAGTGTAAAATATCCGATGGGCTATACCAGTTTGTTATGGCGAAGTCCAACCTCAAACAACAGCTACTCAGTAAACAAAACAAATCTAACCCGGGTATTAGTAGTAAAAAGGATCAAAAAAAACTCCAGACGGTATACACGAAAACATATCGTATATTGCATCACAAGGTGCAAGCCAGCCCGTGACGTGCAATAATTAGTTGTCCAAAAAATCGCAAGTGCTAAGAAAAGGACTAGCGCCGCCACGAAACTACCGCAGCTCAAGCATCCAAAATTGTCCCTTTCCCCTTCACCAGTTCATGCTGCTTTCCTGCAAGATGGGAGCGGAAATAGCTCCAGGATTGAGGATACGGCGTTCCCTCATGACAGGAGTAATACGGCGGTCGTAGGTATCATCATCACGTTGGACACCTTGGTATCCTCGTAGGCTGTCTTCAGCGTAGTAATAGCTCCGCCTACGTTGTCCACCAATACTGTCACGATCGAACTCCCGACCCTCAGGGCGTACGCCTGCGTTATCACCATCGGGGTCAGGGAGAGGACGATGGGCGAGCTCCCGTCGACCTTTGTAGTACCGGTAAGCGACAACAGAAAGTATGATCAGCGCGATGGCACCGAGCGCCGTTACGACGCCGATGACCGCGTCTTGTCGGACTTTAGACGAACTGGAACTGTTGGTGGAGGTGCTGCTCCCGCCTGGAGCCGGACCCGAAATAGAAGACAGATCAAGAGTGGGGTCAACACACTCAGCAAGCGTCGCGGGTATACTGCTGTCCTGTCCAGTGTAAAACAAGGACTTTTTATTGGAGATAAGCGAAGCAAGTGTGGCGACCTGGTTAGAGGGGATATACCCTTGCCAGAGGGTACCAAGCTGGGCGACATCTGCAGGACCGGTGTACGATGAAGGTTCATAGACCTGCAGTTCGTAGTTGTATACTTGAGAAGCTGGATACAATTTCGGTACGCGTGCATATATACTATACTGGAGTGCACGTACCATCAATGCCAAGAGCTGTCGCGATTACCTCAGGGAAGTACTCGAAGATTTGCCCAGGGGTATCTTGATTTGTAGCAACCCACTCCCAGTTAAGAGACTGATTAAACAGCACGCTGATCACGGTGTCGCTAGTTGGTACATCTTGGATGTTTAGCTCAGGTCGTGGCACGATGACCAGCGGGAGATATGTTGGCAGAGGCGCCGCAGTAGGCTGACTGGTCGGCGGCGCAGATGCAAGTGACAACGTTGTCGTTGGGACATCAGGATTTGAATTAGTTGGAGTCGCAGCGGATGTGGACGTGACGGTATTTATCAGCAGAGATGAGACCGTGGACAGAAACTGGTAGTTGGTATTCGAGGTAGTAGTCGCCGAAAGCGTGCTGTCGCTTGTAGTGGTCGTAGTCGTTCTATTTCCGGGGAAGCTGATGACGGTCGATGAAGTGGACGTGCTGTTACGTGTACCAGTGGCGACAGTATTAGTGGAAGTCCTGCGACGCGATATGATTGAACGATTTGAAACATCATAGGATTTGAACTTACCCGGTAATTGTTGTAGGCGTCGTGGAACCAGAATTCGACGATGTCTGAGTGGTGCGCGTTTCCGCAGAAGTGGTTGTAGGACAACCAACACCGATCCCTAAAAGTCCAGCACATGAGGACGTGGTGGGAGAAACACCCGAGGTATCAGAAGACGTTGGAATACTTGCTAGGCTGATTGACGAGGACGATGGAAGTGGACATCCGAGACCTAACAATCCAGAACACTGGGCAGTCGTCGACGTCACTGGTGGACTTGAAGTCACAGGTGCTGGCTGGCTTAAAATTGGAGATGATGGAAGCGGGCAGCCAATTCCCAGTCCCAGTAAGCCGTCGCACTGCGTCGTGGTAGAAGTAGCCGATGTGGTGAAAGGAGCACCAGAAGTCACAAACGAACTCGAAGGTGCTGGCAGGCTTGGAGTAGGAGATGGCGGAGGCGGGCAGCCAATTCCAAGTCCCAGTAAGCCATTGCACTGCGCCGAGGTGGTAGTACCAGAAGTCGCAGACGAACTCGAAGGTGCTGGCGGGCTCGGAGCAGGGGATGACGGAGGCGGGCAACCAATTCCAAGTCCCAATAAGCCGTTACACTGAGCGCTCGTAGAGGTAGCGGAAGGCATTGGCGAACTCGGCTGGTTTGACGCGGAAGATGACGACGGGAGAGGACAACCGATCCCAAGTCCTAGTAAGCCGTTGCACTGCGTCGAGGTGGGAACAGTCGAGGTAGCACCAGAAGTCGTAGGCGAGCTCGAAGGTGCTGGAAGGCTTACAATGGGAGACGACGGCAGCGGGCAGCCAATTCCAAGTCCCAATAAGCCGTTACACTGAGCGCTGGTAGCAGAAGAGGTAGAAGTAACGGAAGACATTGGCGAATTCGGCTGGCTTAACGTGGAAGGCGACGACGGGAGAGGACAACCTATCCCAAGACCAAGCAGACCATCGCAGGACGATGTTGGGGAGCTGGATGGTGTGGCTGAGGAAGGCGATGACGATGGCGAGCTAGACGGAGTGATTGTAGGCAGCGGACAACCAATACCTAGTCCCAAGAGTCCGTCGCATTGAGAACTTGTCTGTGATGCAGAGGTTGAAGGGCTGGAGGTCGTAGAAGGCGTACTGGAGGGAGTGGATGAGGTTCCTGTACTAGAAGGAAGAAAAGACGAGAGACCCTGAGATGAACTTGGTCCACTCGGGAGACTGAGGCCAGTTCCAGTTCCACCCAATAGACCGCCTAAGGCACGCATTAGAAAATGACACCAAGGCATTGAAAAACACGTACCAAGATCACTTAGAAGACCAGGAGCTCTTTTCTTCAACTCCAAAGATCGCCGTGCATGAGAAAGAGCGGAAGAGGAATGTCGTGCATGAACGGGTGAAACGAAAAGGGAGGAGAAGACAGTTGCGAGTAGAAAATAGATAAAGGAATACATAGGGTGATGATAGAATATTTGCTGGATAGCGAGGACAGCGCGACTATGAAGGGCCCGCTAAAAAGGGATGTAGAACGAGTGTGCGTTTCTACTCTCGAGAGAGCAAAAGTTAGATGGTAGTACTGATGGTTGGAAATATTCTGGAGTCGATTTCTGGCGTCACGACGGAGAAGCAAGACGTCGCCAGCAGGGTCGCAGACTCGCAGCAGGAGAGAAAAATTGCAAGACTTAGACCGGACAGGAAGAAACAAGAGTTAACTTGGATTCATCACACGGTAACTCAACAAATGATCTCGCTTCATATGTAACTACGCAACATCACACAGCACAGCCAAGGGAATATCTTGAATTGCAATAGGCATACAGGACGAAATAGTATCATAGAAAATGCAAAAATCAAGACCATGCTTAGATGAATCCGATCTATAGACCGCAGTATAATTAATAACATTGTCGACAGCACGTTCACAGTGAATCACCTTGTTTGCAACGTCCAATGCATCATGGTCAGCTGTAAGCCGAACATATGCCTTCTTCTTTCCATCAGGTCTGTAGGTCATCAACTCAATATCACATTCGCGTGTTCATCGAGCGGAATACGAACCGGATCAGGGTGTTAACTTTCGCAGCCTGAACATCGTAAAGTTTCTTCACAGCGTCCTTGATTTGGCGCTTATTCGACTTTATGTCAACGATGAAAACAAGCGTGTTGTGCTCCTCAATCTTTTTCATCGCTGACTCCGTGTTAAGTGGTCTGTCATCACCACCGTGAGCAATTTGGCTTCTGTTGAATCACATAAACGCACGAGACGATGGTACGGAACTGGTCCATTCTTGGTGCATGGGGAATAGATTTGCGAGGGTACTTGGGATTCCTCGGTAGGCGGAGGGTCTTGGGGCGGTGGAATGTCACGGAGTAACGCTGCTTGCGTGATGAATGCGAGTGCACGCCCTGCAGCGCGGCTTTTTTGGCGGCCTTGGCCTTGACATTGGCTTTGGTAGGGGCCATCTTTGTCGACGACGTTGCGGGCGGGGGGCGATATGATTATCGACGTACTTGGAAGAAGGGTCCAACCGAGCTACTATACAGTTACATCGGAAAGTGCCGAATACTGAGTCACGAGTGTGACATGGTCAGGTGATGTGACAAACCCTTGTGGCACGCGTCACTCACGCGTTTCTGTCAACTTATCTGGTCTTGTTAGCCCCTGCCAGCTTGTGCATTCCCAACAGCACACGCAAGGCGGACGCGCACGACTAACTACAAGCCATCATGTATATCAAGACCCTGACCATCCAGGGATTCAAGTCCTGTAAGCTTGTCCATCCTCATTCCCTCCTTCACTCACTCGTTCCCCCAGACCGTGACCAAACGCAGATAGAGCCCTTCTCTCCCCGTCACAACGTCGTCGTGGGACGAAATGGCTCAGGGAAGAGTAACTTCTTTGCAGGTGCTTGTCCACCCCTGAACTCTACCTTCCTAATCTTACTCCTGTATGCCTAGCCATCCGCTTTGTGTTGTCCGACGCATATACTTCTATGTCCAGAGAGGAGCGACAAGCTCTCCTTCACGAAGGTGTTTCCGTCACGACCACGCTATCTGCATACGGTGCGTTTCTAGTTATCATCCCTATACCCTCTCATTCTCATACTTGCAATCAGTTGAGATTGTCTTTGACAACTCTGATAATCGCTTCCCAACCGGTCGCGAAGATGTCATATTAAGACGCACCATCGGTCTCAAGAAGGATGAATACAGTCTCGACAAGAAGAGTGCCAGCAAAGCCGACGTCATGAATCTCCTCGAAAGTGCTGGCTTCTCAAAGTCAAACCCATATTACATCGTTCCACAAGGACGAGTACGTACCATTCAACTCATACATTTATCCTTTCTTAACAGAATCCTTCAGATAACTGCTCTTACCAATGCTAAAGACCACGAGCGCCTCGCCCTTTTGAAGGAAGTTGCCGGCACCAAAGTCTACGAGCAGCGTCGTGCCGAGTCTCTTCGCATCATGGCTGACACCGACGCTAAACGCACCAAGATAAATGAACTTATTGACTACATCGAGTCCCGTCTCACGGAGCTAGAGGAAGAGAAGGAAGAGTTGCGCGAGTTTCAGGACAAGGATAAGGAGCGCAGGTGTCTTGAATATGCATTGTATCAGAGGGAGTTGGAGGAAGTTGGAGAGGCTCTAGAAGAGATCGACGAAGAGAGGAGAGGAGAGGTACATGGCGCCAATATGAGAAGAGAGCAGTATGATACCAGGGAGAAGGAGATACAGGTCCGTCCCTTCCACCACTCATTCTCTCATTTATTGACATATTCACAGCGCTTAGAGAAACAAATCTCGCAAGCAAAACACTCCCTGCAATCACTCCATATATCACGGAAAGATGCACAATCCGAGCTCACTGAATTCATTCGTACTCGTACAGAACTCGAGTGTATTGTCGCCGATATCCGTGCAGCAGGCCAACGCGACGATGGCGCGCTCAAGCAAGAACTTGCATCTGTGCAGCAAGCCACACGAGGCAAGGAGCGCGAACTTCGCAATTTGATTCCACTATGGGAGCAAGCCCGCGCAAAAGAAAGTGCAGAAAAGCGCAAGATGGAGGAGGCTCGTACTCAGCTTAATGCGCTCTTTGCTAAGCAAGGCCGCGTCAACCGCTTCCGGTCGAAGGCGGAGCGCGACGCGTACCTGAAGCAGGAGATTGCTAGCATGGAGGCATATCAACGGACTCGCTCTGCGGCGCTTGAATCTACTCGGAAGGATGTGGCACAAGCAAAGCAAAATGTTTCTGAAACGGAACGCAGGGTTGAGAACATTCAGGGGAGCTTGGAGGATGGGAGAACGCGGGTGAAAGACATTGGGGAGCAGCTTGCAGCACTGAAAGAGCAGCATAACGAACTTACGGAGCGCAGGAAGGACTTGTGGCGCGAGGACACCAAGTTAGATGGGTTGCTTGCGCATGCTGGTGAAGAACTGCGGTCCGCTGAGCGTAATCTTGCGGGTATGATGGACAAAGTGAGTGTATTCTGCCCAAGGATCATACGTTTTCCCTCATCGTTGTAGGACACTGGCTCTGGTCTCCGCGCTGTTGATAGGATTGCAGAGCGACATAACCTGGAGGGTGTATATGGCCCACTGTACCGTCTCTTCGAGATACCGGACTCGACGTTCAGCACTGCTATCGAGCTTACTGCCGGAAACAGGTGCACTACTCCCTTTATATTTGCGTGTACTTATACTCACACCTCACAGTCTCTTCCACGTCGTCGTCGATACCGATGCTACAGCACAGAAGGTCCTCGACATCATGCTACGAGAGAAAACCGGTCGTGTAACTTTCATGCCTCTCAATCGCCTAAAACCAAAGCAGCCCTCTATTCCTCCAAATCAAGATGCTCTTCCTCTCCTCGAGAAGCTCTCGTACGATTCTGCACATGCAAAGGCGTTCCAGCAGGTGTTCGGCAAGACGTGGGTGTGCCGCGATCTCACCGTTGCTGCTGCATATGTCAAGAGCCATAGCGTCAACACCATCACCCTCGATGGTGATAAGGTTGATCGTAAGGGTGCTCTTACAGGTGGTTACCATGACGTGCGCCGTTCACGCATCGAGGCCATCAAAAATGTAGCAACGTGGCGCACTAAGTTCGACACAGACGACAAGCGTGCCAAAGAAGTTAAAACTGCCATTACCACACTTGAACAAGAGATCACGAAAGTGACAGGGAAGATCCAGGTACTTAGCGTCCAGCAGGCACAGGCCAGGGAAGCACGCGAGGCACTCCTTTCAGACTCAATATCGCTTTCAAAGGAGCGCGAGAGAATGAGCGAGCGCATTGTGACTCTGGAAAATGAAGCAGAAGAACTAGAGACCGAACTCAGTGGCATCGCACAGAGGCTGCAGGGGTACCACACTGAGCTCGCGAGCCCTCTCACACAGGCCCTGACGAATGATGAAGCCAGTCTAATTGAAACCCTTGGTCAGGAATTGGATCAAAGGCGCAAGCTAGTACTCGAACTGAGCAAATCGAGAGCCGAAGTAAGTGCTAGTAGGATGCATCCTGAAAGGACTAATATTATGCATAGCTTGATAGTCGCAAAAACCTCCTTGAAATTGAACTCAATGAAAGCCTCCGACGGAAGGAGAAAGAGCTGCAGGTAACATTGGAGTCTTTGGGTGACTCAGAGAATGGAGAAGTGTCATCTACTAATAATCTGGATGCCCGACTGCGTGAACTCAAGTCCCTCGATGCTTCTATAGCCACGTCGACAAAGCGTGCCCAAGGTTCGCGCCTGATCAGTTTCTTTTTGTCCACATCTAACCGAAGCTACTTCTACAGAAGCAGAAAAGGATTTCGATAAACTGACTGCTGACCTGCAGGAGCTTCGATCCAATTTGGAAAAGGCACAGAATCAACAATCGGAAGATAGTCGCAGTGTCACGAAACTGCAGAAGAATACCGAGCGATACCTGGCCAAGAAACAGATGCTTGTCGGTCGCAAGGAGGAGTGCAACCGCAATATCAGAGACTTAGGTGTTCTCCCCGAGGAAGCTTTTGAGAAGTATACGAACGAAAAGCTTGATCGAGTATGCTTTTATCAGCTGCTGTCTCCAATCTTTGTGCTAACAACCACAAACACTTAGCTGGTGAAGAAATTGCACGCTGTTAACGAAGGGTTGAAAAAGTTCGCGCATGTCAACAAAAAAGCTTTCGAACAGTATAATTCCTTCACAAAACAGCGAGACCAACTCTTGCAGCGCAGGGAAGATCTGGACAAGTCAGCCGCATCGATTGAGGAGCTGGTACAAGTACTGGACCAGCGCAAGGACGAAGCCATCGAGCGGACATTCAAACAAGTTGCCAGTAACTTTGAAGAGGTCTTCGACAAATTGGTTCCTGCCGGTCGTGGGCGTTTGATCATCCAACGTCGTATAGACCAGGTAACATATCCTGACTAGGCGTGTAATAAATTTGCTAAACTTGCTACAGGATGAAGACGACGCTATGGACGAAGGAGATGACACACAGCAAAGTAGCATCGATAACTACACTGGCATATCGATAAAGGTATATATATCGCCTTGCGATCGCTCTGCTGTTTTCCTCATTATATGACAGGTGTCCTTCAACTCCAAGGTTGATGAGGGCCTCCGAATACAACAGTTGTCAGGAGGTCAAAAATCGCTTGTCGCGCTTGCGACAGGTAACTTCATTGCTATCAGAGAGTGGGAACAATGTTTTTGACTCCATTTTCTCCAGTTTTCGCCATCCAGAAATGTGACCCAGCTCCTTTCTACTTATTCGATGAGGTGCAGTGAAACGATTTTAACGAGATATACTGTTGGATGATGTTGCTCTGCGTAGATCGACGCGAACCTGGATGCACAATATCGGACTGCTGTCGCAAGTAGGTCTATTGTGTCGCACTACAAATCAAGGCTAATCTCTGTCCAGATATGATCAAATCTCTCTCGCATTCAGCTCAGTTCATTACGACTACATTCAGGCCTGAAATGTTAGTTACTGCGGACAAGTTCTACGGTGTGCTCTTCAACAACCAGAAGGTCAGTTCCATTAGGAGCATCAAACGAGAGGAGGCCATGGAATTCGTTGATCAGGTCCGTCTTTAAATGTATGCTTGTTGAACCTAGCTCGTAACCGGGATCGTTTTCCAGGAGGCCCAGGCTCAATAGTGGTGTGATCCGGCTTCCACAGTTATCGACACTCCAGCTTAACCACCGTGGGAGCCAAGTGAGTTTCTACCACACGCTGTCCAACATTCCTTTTTGTTCTCGTGTTCGTCTTTATCGCTATCGTCATGAATGTAATATGTAGGGAATGTGCACTTGATCTCCTCTAACCAATGGGATGCCATTGGAATGCAGCTAGGAGTCGATTGTCTTGCGCAATGAGTTAATGACATGCAGTTTCTGGCTATTTTTCGGCTTATACATGCATATTACTTCCATGGATCAAACAATACCTTACCGCATTTCCCCTTGTCAAAATCATCATATATCTGCGCCGCATCATCGAAGCCCACTACTTTCTCCACCAAACTCGTTTCCCCACCCACCGATCCCAGTACGTCTTGCCTTTTCAGGAGCAGCTCCAGCGCCATTGGGAACATCGCACGCACTGGACACCGACCGAAGTCAAGTGATAAATTCTTGTCATAAAGTTCGACTCCTTTGTATGGCACGGCATGATTGCTGTGAACGCCGACAGAATTGATACAGCCAAACGGTCGTACAAGATCGTAAGCTAGTCGAAGCGCACTGGTGTTACCAACAACCTTCAAGCGACGATCAGAGCCTAGGCCCACAGGCAGATTAGATCGAGCTCACTTCAAGGACGGCATTGCAGCCGAGTCCATTGGTCAAAGATGCGACAACTTCTTTGCCATCGTTGATATCTGCGACCTGAAATTCGCCAGATGGTTGGTTTCCACAGATGATAGCGTAGATCGATGCCATTTTTGCTCTCCTGGTCTCATTTGGGTCAATGGCTATCACATTGAACTTCGACTTTCGGCTAACGAGCATGTCAAGGAGAGCGATGCATGCGCACTATTAGGAGCACGGCAAATATATCAAAACATATAATGATGGAGATAGTGGACTCACCACTCCCACAGGACCTAGCCCTATCACCGCCATGGTCAATAATTGGTCTTCTTCCAAGAACGGTAAAAATGAGACATCTCTAGCTACTTGCGAGTCGGACGACAGACTGGAACTCAGTGGGTAAGGTTGTCTGGTTGTAAATGGTTGAGTCTTTGCGTGACTGAGTGCCTGGAATGCAGCAAATACTCCGGTTGGAAGAATATCACACAGCAACAACAAAGAGGAATCAGCAAGCGAGGACCCGTCAGGAATATCCTGCAAATTGTACAAGGTACCTCCAGCCCTGCAAACCCGGACATATTGCGCTTGTCCCCCTGGTGTGACTGGAGTGCCAAACAGGCGGGATTCAACACAGCGGCACGTGAATCCAACTCGGCAAAAACTATGAGATTAATATTGGTTAGAGGGTAGAGAGAGCAAATGAAACTGACGACGCACTGGCACTCCCCACAAGAAACGGTGAACGGAGAGACGACTTTATCGCCGACACGAAGAGTGGAGTACAAGTCTGGTCGACCGCTAGAGCTGGAATGAAAGCTCGCGCCGAGGGCAACAACTTCACCGATGAACTCATGACCCATGATGCAACTGGAATGTCTTAAGTGAACTCAGTTAAAGATACTGGTGATTCATTTACGGTTCTGTGGCCCCCCCTGTTCCACGGTACACATGTAGGTCGCTACCGCACAGCCCAGAAAGCTACGTCGCAGCGAGGGACGTCAAGAGACATCATACGAAATATGATGAACATCTGCGGACCTGAATCTTTACTATCGCATCGTCTGGGTGTTCGATTCTTAGAACAAAAATAAAAGACAGTGCGATGAGGTAAGTAATGGACGATAAACGAAGGATCGACATACTCAGGGATGGGAAGGGTTTCGACACGAATATCATAAGAGGGTGGATACCAACGCACGGCGCGCTGTGAACTCCTGTCTACCGTAGGAGGCATGGAAGGGAAAGGAGTAGGTATGGATTGCGTGTTCGTGCGACTTAAGGCCGAGGTAGTAGTATTTCAATGGGGAGAATGGCTAATCATTGCTCCTTTTCGATGTCGTCACGTTCGTCACGGGCTCCCGACGGCGAAAGTTGTAAAGAAAAATGGCATCGAACAGTCTCCGTGATCAAGTGATGCATGCCCTAAATATCCTTGCTCCTCCTTGAAACCATGGACTATCATCCAATATCAGCATGTGCGCAGTGGTGATGACGGCGGGCACGACCAGGAGAGACCCAATGACATATTTCGCAGAAAGGTGAAGGTTAACCGACCAGTCACTCGATATTCTCGCTGGATTCTACGAGCATTATGATGCACGATGGTAACCTCACGCAAGTTGAAGCAGTCTACATAGGCATTTGGGGAGTTCTCATCGAATGCGAGGTCCTATGTACAAACCAACAGTCGGATTACCTATCAATGTATCAACAGCATCCTAACATCCGCATTAGCCATTCAGAAAGAAAGAAGAGGAACGCAAGACGTACCCACTTACAAGACCAAGTGTTTTACTCATCTGGGGCATAAACGTTTGTAGCTATCGATAGAAAACGCTTGATAACCGCTTTCCCCCTATATAAATTGTTCAGAGAAATGCGCTCGTTAGGCAAATGGGCTTGATCCTTTATTACTGTAAGCATCAAGGGAGCAGACGGCGAAGACTGAACTCACAGTGCTTTGTCCTAGTGGAAGGTGAAGTGCAGGGCAGCCAAATTCCTTCTCTAGGTAAGGAATTGATGGGATGGACTTAATAGAAAGTGAGTAAAGGGATGCCTGATCCACGCAAACCACTCACGCCACCCTCCCGGATGAGCAATGGTTCCACGTTCCATTCATCGCGTACAGCGGTCTCCAATGCTTTGAACCAAGGGCCATCCAAATTGCCGAGCCACCAATCAGCCGTGTGGTCGATACTCACCTATGATGACACGCTTTGAGCTGCGGGGTCATGATAAAATATAATCTACGCACAGAAAGCTGGTTGGGTGATCGAAACTTGTCGAAGGACCCTCTAAGGTGATCAAGTAAAGACTGAGCGATGCTTTCCAACTCCTGGTCTGGAACAATGCGCAGGGACACTTTCGCAGTGACCTTACCAGGGATTACAGTCGAATCTTGCTAAAATGAGCGATGATCGGGTGGGGTGAGTGGAATGTAACCCTTACTTCCAGGTCCAGACACGTCTATATTATGCACAGTCAAAGATGGCTCACTCCATCGCGAAGAGAGCACAGAGCCAGGCTTTTGAGTCACCTTAGACAATACGTCGTACAGCTGCTCTTCGGCCTCGGTCTGAGCGCGAACACGGTTATCTGCAGATGTTACATCAGCCCTGCCAAACATAAATCGACGTGCATTGGACGTGAACGAACAAAAGTCTGGTATGGCAACCTTTCCTTCACCACTCATCAGAGTCGCAAGAAGGCGAATCCTGAGCTGAGAGTAAGTCTGGATCTGGTCAAGGGTGAGGGAATTGACGTACATATCAAACATTGGCTCCGGTGCAGCACCTCCTTCAACGCCAGAATGCAATTCTGGCGCACCACTTGCTATCTGTACCATATAGATTAGTCTAACTTACCAGAAAATACCGGAAATTAGTACCTCTACCGTGGAGTGTACAACGCCACGGAGGCCATGTGTGATACAAGGAGGATAATCAGAAATCCAGGTCGAGTTGCTGATTACAGAGTGAAAGATGAGAGAAAAAGAGGATCGGCCTACTTACCTGAGCAAGATGGCATCGATGTTCCCGATCAGGTGCTAAAAATAATAGATATGAGGATATGTATGCTAGTGCGGTAAAGTGGGATTCCTACTTTGTGCTCTTTGATGGCATCAACAAATCCAGCACTCCCAGTCTCCTCCTCGCCCTCGATAAGGAAAACAAGATCAACACCAAGAGCGCGATTCTGGAGGAGTTCCGCAGCAGCACAGGCTACGGCCATAATAGGCCCTTTATCATCCGTCACTCCCCGTCCATAAAGATAACCGTTATGGCCGGACACAATGAAAGGGTCAGAGGCCCAACCTTCCGGCGGGGCTGAGATGACATCGTAGTGCCTGTTGTTGAACTATGAGGGCATATTCAAAGTCTTGCGAAACATTTTGCAGTACCCGTAAAACAGTATTCTTGGCTTCGGATGCTTGCCTTGAGTTCCATGAAAGGTTCCTAGGACAAGTGGACTTCCTGCTTCATACGTAGGCAGCTAACGCCTTGCGTGAGGAAGAGGGAGGGGCAAATTGAGTAGATTTACCAGAGTCGACTGTGCGCCTAGCTGGTTCAAACACTTCTTCAGCCAAATTGCGGCTTGACGACAATCTTCCCTATGGCTCGGGTCACTGCTTACACTCGGAATTGATACGAACTTAGAAAGTGCGTATGTCATTGTATCTCCTGGAAAAGTGAGCGCGCGAGGACCGTAGATAGAAACGTGACATGCCTTGGGCGGTCTCGGAGTCAGACATAAACGGGCTGACCTCATGCAACTGAGATAGATTATCCTTGACTTTTGGAACAATCCCCCAAACCTGTGGGCTTGCAGGTAAGTATCTAAAAGTTGTTAATCGGATTCTAAGAGACCTTCACAAAACCATCATTAGCCCCGGTAATGAGACAAGACGATTTGCGATCGGGAGAACAGGATACAACAGAGGAGAGCACAATACCATCGTGAGCTTGCCACGACGCTGTGCAATCAAAAGAAGATGACCATCTCTGAACGGAACGGAGGTGATTCAGATGTTGTGAACAAAAGGTAATCTTCGACACCTACGTGAATGTGACCATTGGCAGAGCATGTATAAAGATCAGACTGCATGATCGATAGCGAAAGGACGTCGACATTCTGGTATACTAGTATGAGGTCCTCGCACTAAATTATTGATTGATGTACTCACTTCTTGAACAATGATTGACCTAACAAGGGTCCGCGTTTCAACGTCAAGCACCTTCACGTGCCCATCTTGACATCCGGCGTAGATCGTCTCCCCAGAAGCGGCGAGCGAGAGCACAGCACCGTGCTGGCAGTCGAAAGAGTGGATCATGCTGAGACCTGATGGGTCACAACACCAAAGCTGCAAACAGTACAAAGTCGGTTAACGCATCCCTTGACTTGAGGTCAAGGCAAACCTTGACAGTTTCATCCCCACTTCCAGTGACGAGATAATAATCCTGGGCCTGCCTTTGCGCGTTTCCCCCCGTGCCTTCCCTTGTCGAAGGTATAAGAGTCATACAATATACATAGCCGAAATGAGCAGAGTCGATGACATTCGTTGCTGGGATGTTCAGCAAAGAATTAGTTCCTGTAAATGTGTCCTGAGTAAGTGAAGGAGACAAGCTGATGTTGTTGGCTTGAAGATCTGCAGGACGATGGGTGTATTGGGGATAACTATCAAAAAATTTGTGAACTTTGCGAGACGGTGTCGATGTGCCTGAGCCGATTTGCTCGTGTGTCAACCGGCCAAGTTGAAACTTGCAGAATCCTTGCCATTGAAGTGACGTGTTCTGACAACCGATGTAGATGACCTGCGTTACTGGGTTCCAAGCAAGCGAGAAGAGATCACCTGCTCCGGTTTCAAGATAAGGATTCAAGATGTAGACTGGTTGGAAGGTCACAATGGACCAGACCTGGCTTCCATCAGCAGGAACAGATCTACCAAGAGAGATAGACATACTCTGACAGTGCTGTCACCTGACAAAGACGCTAAGAAGGCGACAACATAGCGTGAGGAAGCCTACCTGAAGCACTGAAAAGCCAGCCTTTCTCCTCTGCAAGTGCAAGCGCTAGTATACTTCCAGTGTGACCACGAAGGGAGGTCTTGAGTGTAAATGTGTGTTTGTCCCAGACCTTGGATGAAAAAACCCATGAGAACAGGAACTTTATCGTCAAGCCTGGCACATACTCCAATATCTTGACATTGTCCACCAGTGTAGATATGATCGGCATCTGCCATTAAGCTAAGGACAGATTTGTTTTCATGTCCAAGGGAATGCAGCAAGCGAGGAGGCGGTGCAGCTGAGTGAATGGGACGGCTGACAGATGCTTGTTCATAGTGCGGAAGGTTGAGATGAGTCAGAAGACACATGATGTAGTAAACGTACGATGGGGGACAACAACGCTGGGGATCGATGCATCAACCATTATAGAGAGAGCGTTGCCCAATCGGCAGCTCTTGAACTTCTGAAAGTCAAAATTTCACTCTAACTTGAAGAAACGAGTAAAGGTGTAATGGAAGCTGTGGGGCCGAGCATATGATGTTTAGACCAAATACGATCATGATAGTTGTCAGTGTCCTTATGATAACGAAAAGGATACGTACATATGCGGCAATCTCAGGAAGCCTTGAAGCTCGGCTTAAAATCAGCGTAAACTTGATCTCAGGCTTCAACTTGGATCGCCACGCGGCGTAAGTTACGGTAAACCTTTTGAGGAGCAGCCTGAGCCTCGTCCCTTAGGTGGTTGGCACTAAAGCTGATTCAGTGGAGCTTTTGAAGTCTGACCAAGTCTGACTCGGAATCTTATATAACCACTACTAGCACTGCTGGCAGCACTTGACATCAAATTGCCATCAATGGCATCAGAAAAAGCGAAGATAGCGAAAGATGAGGCGAGCCGTCGTCAACATTGGTGTTAGAGCATCATCATCTTACCTGTATGCTCCCTCCCACTTTATGCAGGGTAATATAGCGTTCAAGTCGGGTGATTACCCTGCTGCGATCGGTCATTATACATCGGCCATTCTTGCAGATGCCAAGGACCCGACATTTGCTCTCAACCGCGCAGCAGCATACTTGAAACTAGGCAAGTACGTTTACACTGTTATTTGCCACAAATGCCACCCGGTAACCAACTTCTGGACTGACAGGAACGAAGATGCAGAACGAGATTGCACAACCGTTCTGAAGCTGAGCCCTAACAATGTAAAAGCTTTATTTCGAAGAGGTCAGGCTCGAACAGGTCTGGGTTCCTTAGATGGAGCCCGTGCAGGGGAGTGCACTATCTCCACGCAGAAATAATTGATGATTTCAATGTCCGTTGTATAGACTTCGTCAGGGCATCCGAATTGGAACCCTCCAATCAATCTGTGAAGCAGGAACTTACTGAAGTCGACGCACTAGTTCAACAACAAAAGCAGAAGCGTAGCAGCGCAGTGCGTACTTCAACCTTTACATGTCATGATTTGTTGGATTGATCCCCACGACCCCTAGGGCACTTCTCGTTCAGTAACTACATCGGCTCCAGCGACGAGACGGAGACGCGTTCCCATAATGATTGTTGAGGACAACTCTAGGGCGTTGCATCATCAGGATACAAAAATAACAACCCAAGAAGATGAGAAGCAACTTAAAGACATCAGAGACAATGAGTTTCTACAGCCACTTTCTTCCCGACCAATATCCTCGTCACCTCGGAGTGACGGACCTTCATCAAACGTCAAACCAGAGCAAAGCACCATAACAGCTCCTCCAACGCGAACTACTTCAACAAAAATACAAACTTTCAAAGACGCAAAGCAGTCACGTGATACTGCAAAACCCTCACGCGTTGGTGGAGGAATATTCCGATCATCTGGCAATCATACCATTTTTACTAGGAATGAAGAGATACTTCGTCCAGCTCCAGCGATAACCTCGCCCCCTGCAACGGTTGATGGCACTGTCAACAAAGCTCCCATGACTCTCTTCAACTTCACAAAAATGTGGGAGTCAAACATGAAAGACGAAGATCGTTGGAACCTCTTTTCTGTATGCCATCCAACTCTTCCTTGCCACTTTTCTGAACTGCTTCGTTTCAGGGAATTCCACCCCTATCACTGCCTAAGATGTTCCAGGCGTCTCTTGAGCCAGCTTTGCTCTCATCAATGCTTCAGCATTTCGAACGAGTCATAGATCAGCAAATCGCGGTTCCAAGTGATGTGCGTGAATATATGGTATCATTATCAAGAGTCCAGCGGTTCAGTACGATCATGCTATTCATGAGCAAGGACGAGAAAATACTTCTAAACAGGCTTTGGGAGAAGTGTGGAAAGCTCAACAGCTGATTTTTGCATATGATGCATGCTGCTAGGGGCACACGTGGGTTACACGATTGGTCTAAAAATTGATAGTCACGGTAAAGAGGTAGTTTAGACTCGAGTACGTATTCAACGGGTCACTTAGATAAATCCGCGGCGCTAGCGTTAACCTGCGTCACGGTTAACGCGTTACTGGTCTTGAACCTGTCTTACACTGAACACTTCTGTGCTTTCGCTGTTGGCAAGTTCAAGTTTCATCCACGATTCAGAATCAGATGTCAATCACAGAGTCTCATACCCCCGAGCGACCTGTAGTAGCTGCAATAGCCGATGATGAGGGACAATTACTTGGGTCGTTCAAGACAAGGCTCTCTAGTGCTGGATTGTATCAGCCTGCCTCCGGCGATACACCTGCATCTCATGATGACTCAACTCTACTGTACGTTCTATTACCGACTCTGACTAGATATTCTGTCATCATGATGTTTATAACTTTATCTTAGACGTTTCCTACGAGCTCGACGGTACGACGTGGATAAAGCACAAAAGCAGTTCTCAGATGCGGAAGCCTGGCGCAGACAACATAACGTTGACGAGCTATTTCGTACTTTTGATATTAACGAGATGGAGTTATCCAGGATGTTTTACCCTCGATGGACAGGTCGTCGCGACAAGGTCAGGACTCGGATAAATTCTACAGGTATCAAAAAATCCGATGCGTAACCCGATATACAGGCTGGCCTACCGGTCTATGTATATCGCTTGGCATCCTTGGATGCGTCGCTGCGGAAGGAACTTGAGTCTGTGCCTCCGGAGCGTCGATATCAGCGCATGTCAGTGAGCACTTGATCACGACACGTGTCACTGATGCTACATAACGTGCTTCCACAGTGTTGTGCTTCATGAGGCGATGACACACTTTGTCCTGCCGTTGTGCTCATATCTTTCTGCGCCAACATCTATATCATCAGTGACCACTATAATCGATTTGGAGCATGTATCCTTGTCCGCCATGTGGTCTCTACGAAGCCATCTTCAGGTGGCCTCTACAATGGCGACGGCAAATTATCCAGAGACCCTCAACTCCATTGCCATCGTGAACTCTCCACCTTTCTTTCCAACCATATGGAATTGGATCAAGGTTTTGTGTCCATTCAGTATGTTGGTCTATATACCGATCTTTCTCATAGAGCTGGTTCGACGAAGGTACTCGCAACAAAATTCACATCTTGGGAAAGGATCCAGGGCCTACATTGAGCCTGCTAATCGATGACAAGGATATTCCGCAGTCATATGGTGGACAGCTCCCGTGGAAATTCGAAGATGACCCAGACTTAGATGACACAATCAGAGGAGTCATCGGTGAGATGCCCAAGGGCCCAGCAGTCTTTGTGGACGGTGCGTTGAAGTCAGTTTCCGGACGCCGTCACGAAAATATATCAATTAACTAGAGGCTGTGATACCGATTACATGTGCGATGATATGTAGAATAAGTTGACAAGTGCAAAGCATCTACGAGTAGTCATTTATACGTCGTCGTCTTCAGGCTCCGCGGTGACACCGTCCTCATTCCAAACATCAAGGAACTACAAAATTGGTCAGCATAAATTGGGGGAAGTGGGAGATGACTTACTGTTATCCTCTGAGCCTTCAGGTCGTGTGACTGTATGAGAGGTGTCGTGGCATAAGGTAGGCGACTCCACATAATTGGAAGCTGGTGGCGTTTGATAGCAGGTTTGTCACCGATAGCGCTCTTCTTGCCGAGTACAAACTTGGAACATTTCCTGAGAAGTGAAAGAAGAGTTAGCAGGATGAAAGATGACCTCTATCCAGTAAACTCACTCTTCTGAAAGCCCGTAAAGAGACTTAAGATGGGCCTTAAGAAGGATGACAATTCCAATGGTTATTGAACTTCTCATGACGGCAATGTCGACGTCGGGCATTTCAGGGGGCGTATGAGAAGACGGAAGATTTGGGACAACCCGATCAATCGAGGGTAAGTCCGAAGGTAATAGCTGCTGAAGTACGTTGCCGGCGGGTTGAGTATCATGCAACTGCACTAGGAGATGAGAAGGCGAGAGAATGTCGATCACTTGCATGCCAGCGGTTGATAAGACGGAAGTCAAGTGTTTTATAACGGTGATGACTTCCTCTTGTGTCTTGTAATCAAGAGAGGCAAAATTCTCTGCCATGTATCTCACGAAGTCAACATCATCCTGATTTCTCGTGAGCGTTATCAAGGGATATAAGACTGCAGTTACCTGTGATGATTTCAAAGTTGGATTGACATCAAAAGACTTCAGCAAAGCCTTTAGGAAGTCTTGACGAGATGCTCTTTTCTCCCGCACAAGAGAGTACCACCTTTGAAGTAGTGCCATCGGTTCCGGTTGCGTGCGATAGCCTACACCAGAGTTCAGAACATTTTCACGAAAATTAGGATGACAGACCTTTGACGGCGTCCGCAGAGATCTTTTGTTGGTATTCAAACGACTGTTTTGCACTAATGATGTATCGAGCATTTAGTAAAGATGCGTGTTTACTCCAGAGCATTGCGTGCAGTGCATTGGCTCGTGAGCTAATGGCGACATTTGAACTAGTTTCTAATGCAACGATAACAGGGAAGGACTACCGAAAATCGAGGTCAACTGAGCATCGGGAGAAGATCAGATTACTCACTTGCAGAGGATGAGCGAGGCCCTGTTTGATAGTGAAGCTGAGAATGTCAACAGCAACATTCTGAATCTGAGAATTTTGAGATAAGGCGGCATCCAGGATTGGAGATATGTATCGTTGAACAACGGCTGAGCTGACACTGTATCCTTATCAGCAGACCGTCGCGAGGACCATTGTTTGACCCACCCGGAGTCGGCAAAACCATCTGTGTTCCCTACTAATTCCGCCATATCCACTACACCTCCTTGCTTGCCTTTATTGCCTCCTGCTCAAGATCAGTACAGTGCAAGGGCAGAAATATCACTCAAACCTTTTTGCTCCTCATGGTGCTTCGTAGATTCGGATACTAAGAAGTCATGCATGATCCGCAAAAGTCGTCCGTGGCTCTCAAGGTCAGATGAGTGAAAAATATCATCCATGATGGAAGCGGACCGCTCCAGAGTCATCAAAGTTGGTCGCGCACGGAACAAGAAACCTTCGTGGAGGTGAGAAATCTACAAACAAGGAACAGTGATGATGCTTACCAAGGCACTGAAGGATGCGTCCCTTGAGACCGATGTCTTCGTACTTCTTGTACAACTCTAGTAAACTCGTGTAAATGTGTTCCACGATAGGTCCCTAGAAAAGATGATAATAAGGTTCATAACCCAGATAACAAACCTAAGGAACAGTACTTGAGACACAGAGTTCAAATCCGAAACGAAACCTTGAATCAATGTAAATCAATCATCGACAACGCGGATATTTATGCAGGCCCACCTGGATGCTCATCGCGGAGGCAGTCAAAATCACAGTGTTCAGCGAGTAGAGCGACAATAAATATGAGAATGGATAAAGTCCTGTTTTCGACCGCTGTCATTTTGGAAGAGACTGAGCGAGTGATAGCCTGTTGCAATCGAGCTAGAGCATTACGTGAGTATGGATACACCTAAGAAGTGGACATCCTCGTGCCGTTGCAAGACTTGACCAGAGCGATTAGACGGTTAAAATCATGGGTGAGATGCTGGACCGCTCCACACATGCAAGCTACACTTTCTTGCAGACTCTATAACAGAATTTCTTTGAGCACTTGGACAGCATCAAATCACCAGGCAACTTACCACGACTCCGCCAATATGTGACGGCTTGATAATCATTGGCTGTAACACAAGCTGTAGTTCCTGACCAAACTTTACTGCAGTCTTGGGCATGTGAGGTATGGATATACGGAAAATTTTGAGCAAATAATCGGAAACAACAAGTTCTTCGGGCTGAAGCAAATATGATCAAGATGGCCACTGCTCACTACAGTAAATTCTTACCGAGGTGGGGTTCTTCAGGTATGGAAGTAAAGTAGACGCATTTGCTCCCAAAAGGACAGAGGGATACGCTGTGGTGAATAAATAGATAGTCCTTATGCAGTTGTGCACGGTCTGCCAATGGATACGTCAACAATGTCATTACATTAAACCACTTGCACTTACAAATCCTGGCAAGTCTGATGCATCCACCAGTCCATCTATGAGGACTTCGCAGATTTCAAAGTAACTACCTCGCAGACGAGATGCACTCGCAGCTTCTTGGGTAGATATTATTTTGTGCAGCATATCCTCTAGGGGTGATTGCCGATCCTTAAAGTTGGCTGATACGCTCATGATAACAGAGACTTTGGAGAGAAGTGGCCCCTTGTCTTGCCCAGGAGTAGATTGGGGTGCTGACCGGGTTTTAGGGACTCCGCTCTGCGATGCAACCTGAAACCATATTTCCTCAACCGTCTTGATGGCCAAGTCCTTTACTGTATCATCCTCGTCTAGCATGCGAAGGACTAACTTTGTCGCGATATCTACGCGTCGACCATGATCCTCTGTACTAGTGTAGGATTGCTTGAGGAGTTTGATCACGCGCTTCCGAACTCCGAGTCCCGTATCCTGTAAGTGTCAGCTCGAAGCAACTCCCTACTAATGAACATCCTTACTGCAATACGGTCAGCAATTTTTGCGTAATAGTCCCCGACCACTTCCGGTGACTCTATCATGTACTTTCCAATCAATTCTACGGCAGCATCACGAACAGCAGGGGAACTATCCAGCAAGTGACTCTCAATCGCTCGACGAACATTTGGCTTGTGGTTGGTCAGTAGGTGCCGACTTGACGAACTGTTCACGCACTGTTGTTAAGATGCTGGAGTCACTGCTCACAATTTGTCCGAGTGCTCGCAAGGCCTTTGTACGCATGAAAACAGCAGGCGCATCAAGTGCAAGCAGGACAACGTTAAGAATCGGCCCAAAAGAATTCCTTAGCGTTTGGATAGCCCCAATCTCTTCAGCGTGACGATCAATCCTCTTCACTTCTTCCTGTGAGCTGCGAGATCGTGTAAACTCGAGCGATTCAGACGCAAGCAGGTGCTTACCCGATATCGAAAACATCATTTGACGAATCCTTCCAAACTCCGCTAAGGGCGAACTTCAACCTGGCGTAAAGATGCATTTGCTCAGACTGTAGAGCGTTGCTCTCATCCTGTTGCAAGTTAATCTGCTTGAGTGCAATTGCTAATTCTTGGCCCCAAGTCGCTGCCGTCAAATCCATGGCACTCTTTTTCGTTTCAGTAGGAGTGCGACTTCGAGACTGACGTCACTCACGTCATACGCCTGATCTTCGGAAGATCTCTTATAAAGATGCGAAAATATTGACTGGTGTCGAGATATGAGCATCTCCATGTGTTTGGCATCGCCGGAAGAGATAACCTGCAGCGTACAATGAATGTTATCGACGATCGGTCACACGGTTCGAAGACAGACCTCATCAAGAGGGTGGAGACCTTGCTTGTCCTGGTTTACCTTCAAAGAGCTTGAGCGTATCCGCGCGGCAATGACACCAAGGTGATCAAGCGCGATGCTTTTTGCAGCATTTGTGTCCGTTTGGATGTTCGTCTTGATGTCATCCAGAGAAGACACCTACAACAACGTTGAAGAGGGACTTCTAGTGAACAGCAGATAACTCACCATGAATTTGCAAACTATGCTGAGTAATAGACTTGCAGCTGGCCATTCAGGCCAGTAGAGGACAACAAGAAGGTCGGAAATAAGGTAGTCAAATATGGTTCGGTACTCGGCCTCGTTGGAATTTTTGGTGGATTTTCCTTTCCCAGATCTAATAATACCAGTTTTATCAGCACCGAAGGCAACATCATTTTTCTCACCTTTGTGTCAAATACACGACTATCGTCTTTGCAGCATTCATTGCTGATTCAAGTCCCGTGATATACAACTGCATTTCCTACAAAGGCTGTCAGCTATGAGATACAGTTAGCACTGATACTGACCTCTGCATCTAACTCATCCATCGCGAACTCAGCCGATCTCTCACTGTCCTGTCGACGAAGAGCTTGGCGACTCTCGCGAGCTTTGGAAATTTTGCGCGCGGCGACGCGAACATCATGAGCAGACGTTTGCACGAGCTGGAACAGAAGCGCGGAAACTGTTCGAATGGAACGTCCATCGCGTAAGCTAAACATAACATGTCAACATTGCATGCACACAACATCTATAATATCTACCGACCGGAATTGCCCAGCCTTCTTGTGACTGTTCGACAGCTTGATGAGTGACGACAAGATTTCTTCTATGATCCAGGAACGCTGTTCCTCATGATTGGCGAAGATCTAAGAGCAATGAGCTTTAGTTTTGGAAGAGTATAGATCCGCGTACACTTCGAATGACTGAGAGTGCATCCAATCGAAGACCTCTCATCGCGCTATTGCCAAGTGTATTTAATACAATATTCTCTTTCTTGCCCTTGACATCCCCTTCGCCTGATTCCACGACGAAAAAAGGACCGATTGCGATATACACGGTCTGAATGATGATTGCATCTGACATCACGATATTTTCACCGGAAAACAACACATTGACGCGAGGGAGTACAGCCGAGACAGCCTGAAAAAGCTCGCTGAGCAATCGTCGAAGATCACCAGAATGTGAATGAGTGTTGCTGTGTAGGCGTTGGAGCTGTGGCGACGACATTCCACCGATACCTACAGCCTCGACAAATGGGTATAGGATCATGGTTAGCTGGTTCTTGACTGTATTCAGACAAGATGTTATGAGCTCCTCGGAATAGAGCTGTATTGCGAAGGATAACAGGGGGTTCGTCAAGAGTCAGATTAATCCAAATATTAGCCGGAAAGGCAAACCTGTTTGGTCAGGCCCTCTCCGCTCAACAACACAACACAGCATTCCACAGCGAGAATACTATCGCGGGCAATTTCCAGCTGCTTTGATAAGTCATGGATATCGGTTTCTGTCAGCTCTTGGGGCACGTCAGTACTGTCTAATTCTAACTTGTACTCTTGCTGATCTTCCTCCGGAACACTTAGTGAGGCGGAACGTGTAGCATCACGATCTTGGTGAACCACTTTTTGTGCTCTAGGGCTTTTCTTTGGTTTCCGAGGAGAAGCATTTCTATCTGGATGAGGGACATGTACGGATGCACGCAAGGGATCGAGAGCTTCCCCGGCTTTGATACTGCGCTCCAGAATTTTCAAAAGTCTTGAGAGGATAACACTGTCTATGTCGCCTAGAGCCTTCCTCGCTTTCTGTTTGTCTGCGCTATCTCGGACTGAGCGCCTAGACCGTTTCGTAGGTCGAGCTAGCTGACTGAGATATTTCGTCAGTTTCCTGATCAAGTTGGGTTGCAAGTGGGGGTGAGAGCAATCTGTGGTGAGCACAGAAAAAAACTCTTTGGGAAGCTCCGAAACGTCAATGTCCACAGCCAATGAGTCTTCAGCTTCGAATATGTCCTCAATAAGCGAAGAAAGCTTCTCAAGAGGTGCTGAAGGGAACATGAGTAAATGATGAAGCATCAATTGCAGGTTTCCCACCTCGTTCATCCCTATCGCCTGTACGGCGTGCAGACGACTTCACACTAGCATAAGTTCCAAGTTTATACTGGGTGCCATCCTCTTCTTCGGATCCTGATGCGTCAACATTACCCGGACAGGCTGAAGTGGAGGGTGTGAGAGAATGCTTCTTGGAAGGAGTTCTCCATGCACTTGGTAGAGGAGGGAGCTCGACATATGCCATCACATGGCGTGATGTAGCTTTGCTTGAGGAGGGAGTGGTCTGTAAGGAGCGAAATTGAACGTGCAGCTCTTCCTGAGGTTCTGGCGGTGCAGTGTGCACACGTTTCAGCGGAGAACCTTTGATTTCGTCAGCGTATTTTCGCTTCTTGGGGGTTTCAGTGTTGTCTGTGGGTAGCGAAGGGACGGGAAGGCGAGGAGGATGATCAATAGAGCGCGGAGTAACCTGTGTGGGTGGACGGGTGCTCGGGAGAACGTGAACTTGCGGGGATGATGGAATGGCTTGCTGTACGACTAAGTGGGTGTTGGACTGCGGAGACTGAGAGGCCACCTGAGAAAGCTGTTGAGTGGAATGCAATATCGTCCCTCCTGTAGTTTCGCGTTCAGCCGACTTCACCTCGATTGCTCGATCTTTCTGGGTAACGAAGTCATTAAATGCAGCAACAGGTTCTTTGCGTTTAGGAGCGTGTTCAGTTGACGCTTTCGGGTTGTTGGGGAAAGTCAGGGGATGTCCCAAAGCAAACGCAAGGGAGGATGAGGTGCTTCGAATGCCAGGCGGAGGCGGGGTAGGGTAGGCAGCAGGAGGGTTCATGCGTTGAATCAACGAATGAGCAAACGGGATGGGATGGTAGGACGACTGAGACTGAGACTGAGATTGAGATTCTAGCCATGGAGATGTAAAATGAGAAGATGCAAAACTGTGGTCACAAGATCACCATTTGAGTATACCATCAATCGCAACATTGGAACGTACGAGCTGCCTTGCGACAGTAGCCTTACGGAATCGTTCCTTGTGTTATGCCAGTAGCGTGAATCACCTGTGGGCATTGAAGAAGCTGAAAGGTAGGAGAGCTCATTAGAGTACTCTGAGAGTGGGGAAGTCGCTGCCAGAGGTGGCTGGTATTGGGAGCCAGAGTTAACGTTACAGTCGAGATAGGTCGGTTGCAAGTAGGCAGGGGTAGGTGCAGATACAGATAAATGATTCATGTGTCTTGCCACTAAATAAATTGTTAAAAGCAGTTGACACACCAAGACCTATAAAATTCTGACCGTGCGTTGAAGGCGTTGCAGAAGCTGTTGGGTACGAGGCAAACAGCCTGTGAGCTTCATAAGTCGAGTTGGGAGTATGACTGTGATTGTGTGGTAGATGGTCAGGTGAGAACTGATTGCGGGTTTCGTGACCAGCCTGCTGCTGCCAATGACGGCTGTTCATGATGAACAAGGTGACAGCCACGAAAAGCTCAGAGAGAGCCTAAAGAGCAAGCCGTGCCACGACCGGAAGTTGACCGGAGGACTGACGCGTGTCACGCGCTTTCGGTCACATTTAGTGACTTACCCCGTTCGATGTTCAAATGATTATTCGACAAGATACCAGAACAATATATATACGTTAATCAAACTCAAGTCTTTCTTCGTTTACTCGACCTTCCTTCCTCGATATCGGCTTCCCTCTTGCTCTTCATCCCTGCAGCTTTCATATACTCCTTCTTCTTCTCCCTCTCCTTTTCTGCCTTCTTTGTCTCGTCCTTCTCAACCTTCTTGCGATGCGTCTCCTTACGTTCCTGTTGCTTTCCGCGACGTCGTGCTACTTGATCCTTTCGCAGTGCCCGAATCTGCTGAAGTAGTGCAATCGCTTTCTTCTCCTCGGGCTCAAGCACGACAGCGCGCGTTTGCATATAGGTTCGCTTACCCTGAGGCTTCATAAGTTTCGGTTTTGAGGCATACGGAAGAGCAGATTGTAGTTTCTTCGGGACTTTGAGCGCGTTGAATCGCCGGGCTGGGCGTTCTATCGGCTTGTATGCGGAGTTGACAGCCAGTGGAGTTTTTAGTCCTTCTTCTCGTCGTATCTGCCCTGTTAAGCGCATGCCAGACCAGTGTGACTTGTTGGACAGAAGGAGGGACGTAACAGGGTTGTAGAATTTGCGAGGTTGTATCGAATACCATGCTCTTAGAAAGACGATGTCTGGTTGTCGCAAATCAGTGTTTGAATGCCGTCCAAGTCGGCAAACACTTACCACTCATCAGCACTTTGTCTTCAAAGGTCGCACGGAAGGCACCCTCCGGCTTGTTCAACGCTTTCTTCACCTGACCTCTGATGCCGGACACCGTTCGAATGCTTGCGCCCTCAAACTTTGCCACCTCCAGAGGACTACTGAACATATCCCTGATGAATGCCGTATTCTTGAAAATCTTGAATGGCACGCCCGTAAGCTTCAATTTCTTTACGATTTTTGTCGACCGGTCAATGTCCAAGACTACACCAGTTGCGCTCACTCTGAATGCAGCAGTTTCGCCTGAGAGAGCATTGAAAGCACAGAAACCAGTGTTTGGGAGGGCAACTGGGCCGTAGAACGATGCAAAGCAATGCATGTGCTCTGGCGTATACTTCAACATGCGCATCCTGATGGAGTGGTCGTCGAGTGAATATATGGGAACACTCTGGAAGCGCCTCCAGCCAAGGGAAAATATAAGCGGGTCATTCGTCTTTAATGTGCGCGCGAACCAGCGGTGGCGTTTGATGCGGACTTGGAGGTACCCCATGCGCTCTTCTGCAGGCAATAGACCACCGACGATGATAGGGTAATGTGGGTCGAAATGTTCAATGAATTCGCAAGGGACTGACGCAAGCTCTATGCGCACATATGTTCCAGGCCGGTAGCCTTCAACAAGGGCACGAGTTTCAGTATCAATGCCCTCGAATTCAGCTGAAGCGAATTGGGCTTCCCCAGCTTCCAATTTTGTTAAGTCACCGGGGTTCGAATCTCCGTGAATGTTCATTTCCTGGTCTGCCCCACCGGAGGTGTCATGATCGCCTGTGATGAACAATGTCCTTAAGGAATCTAGGACATCCTCATCCTCCAACTCCCTCAGCGCACTGGAAGACTGGACCTCTTTTGTCATGTCCAAGTTATCTTCGTTCGTCGAAGTAGAGCTGTCCACCCGGAAGAAGTCATCATCTATGTCGTCTGATTTGACTGCAGTTGTGTCGGCGCCATTAACAACCTGTTCTGGACTGAGTGAGCTGGAATATATCATTGCGATCCAATCTTTGCGCCGCCTTTGGCGGTTGAGTGCTTCGAAGGCAGCGCTTGCTTTCGCAGCCAGACCAGATTTCCACGCTGGTGCGTCATCCTCATCTTCGTCTTCTTCATCGACATCTCCCTCATCATCGCTGGGAACTTCCTTTCCATTATCGGCATACATAACTTGACCCCCTTCGCCATTTCCTTCATCGTCAGACAGCCCAAGCTCGGAGTCGGAGTCTGCAAAAGCGACATCTCCTGTGTCTTTCTCCTTGCTAGACAAACCATAGGTAGGACGCACAGTTGTGCGTACTGCGTAACGGCCCGCGTTTCCATTTATAGAGTCCCTGTAAGGCTGCTCGTCCTCTTCGTCACTCTCTGCATCGTCCTGCTCATCTCCTGAGAAGCCTTCCTCTCCCTCATCAAATTCACTGTTGCCCTCTGAATCACTCTCATCAGCGGGGTCGCTGCTTTCCTCATCGTCACGTCGAGCATCGATAGTCAACGGATGTGATGAAGAGCCAAAGAGGCGGATTTTGCTCCGGGCAACCGTGTCCTCGAGCGTCTCGTTGACGTCTTGTAAGTCGATGACCATTTGTTCACCCTCGCCCTGAGGAACTGCTCACAAATGTCAATAAGATGTGACCATCTCTAGCAATTCGGCTCACCATCGGTGGCCCCTCTTGTAAAGCTACCGGGAACATTGATCCATACAGCATCCTTGTCGTACATAACGCCACCAACATCGCTCATGGGTGCATGTACAAGGAGTTTCTTCTTTTCACTCAATTTCCTCCGCTTCTCAGAATCGGCGTCTGGCAAGGGACAAGGGTCGCCGAGCATCGCCACGGTTTTGATATTGATGTCACCTACACCAGGAATATGAACCTTGGTGCTTTGCCGCAGATTCGTCCCTCGCAAATATCCATATAGAGTTACGGTGCGATCGCACCGACCCTTTGATGTTCTTATTTCCTCGCGTGGCGTCAAGTCTTCTATTCTGTCAGCAAGGAGATATGGGTGGCAGTTTCTGAAGATCAAAGGCCGGAACTTCATGACACTGATGAAACGAGAGAGATTCAGGATCTCGGTATCGGGGTAGCGACCATTGAGAACACCAGAGAGATAGAAGAGTTTTGCGCCTTGGTATATCTCATTCCAAAAACGTTTTTTGAGTAGCTTTTTGGTAGCCTTGAGAGTGGCTTGTTTTTTAACGAGATCGAGATGGGTCAGTACGCCGATGACTTTTGGAAACCCGTGAGCCTGGAGGATGTTGAGGAATTCAAACGACTCCTGTCATAAAAAGCGAGCGTAATTAAGCGACACCGTATTAAATAAGGACAAGCGCACCATTTCAAAGCCATAAGAGCCGTCAATCATCAGGAGAACGAGGTCTGCGACCTTGCCGATGTCGACCATAGAATTGAGGTCGTTATTACACTCGATAAATGTGAGTCTCCTTTTTTTACCAGCTACCACAGTAATTGGACCCTTAGTCTCGGACAGTGTCTGCTTCGAATATCTTCTGACCAGACTTTTGAGTAAAGTGGTCTTTCCTACGCCTGGAGAGCCAACGATTGCGACGATGACGGGTGGGGGATTATCATCCGGTGTTCGGTTGACAAGAGGAACATGAAGACGAGTTTGATCACGCTCGACATTGCGTCGGGCCTGACGGTCGGCGCGTCGACCGGATTTTGGTGCAAATGCCTAACCAAGAGTTAACAAGAAAACTGAAGAAAGTGGATCGCACCTGGCACCTTTTCGTTAAAACCCGTTTTTTGCTTTCCCTTGCCTTTCTTTTCAGCCTTTGAGCCAGACTGGGCTGGACGATGAGCCTTGTGGGTCTGTGTCTCCATCTAGGGCGCCTTACCAAAAGTCCAAAACCCAAAGAAAGTTTGATCAAGTAATGGTTAGTTGTGCTCGCTCACGTGACTGGCGCGTCGGGTTGTTTTTCACGGTGTCGTGACTGTTGTCCTCCTCTCTCCGACTCGTGCAGATTCAACTTTCTTCCATCTTGTCCCTCGTATAGCTTTTCATCTTATTGCATCTTGTCCCATACTTCTAATACCATACGTTGCGAGTAGCGATGGCTCGACGTCCATCAACTACTTTCGAGTTTTCTATTCCTGGTGACGAGCTTGAGCAGCATCGCATTCAGCTCGAACAGCAGATCCAGAACACCGATTTATCCCTCCATCTCTCATCTTCACAAGGAGACGATGAAAGCGTCGAGTACCCGAGGCACCATTCTAACCATTCTCTAGGCTTTGCATCATTCGAACAGCCCAGCCAGCACTTTGACTATGATGCTCCCAGTGGCTTGCATGCGTGGTCTACGCATGAAGACGAGGGTATCAACCCTTATGTAGGCGAGACTGTTTCCACCATCGGCCACCATGCTAGTGCCGTTACCATTGGGGCGGGACTCGGTGGACGTGGCCAACGGAGGGAAGTCAGTCTTAGTGGTGCGGAGTATGACCCGGAACGCCCCCTACAAGATATGATTGCTGGTATGGACAGTCGTATTAGCATTCCGGACCCTTACTCCATCTCAAAGCCCCGACACATGGTAAGATCTGCCAAGTGCCTTCTCTCCCTCCTACATACTCTGACATGTCCTTCAGCCGTGCTCTCGTGTAGTCGATGTGTCGGGTGAGTATGATCTCTCCCAAGTTTCCCAACCTGTGGCACTTGCGGCAAGACTCCGTTCTCCACCTCTTGATCATGATTTGGGCGAGTCGGATGCAGACAACTCGCAGAACATTTCCCGCCGCAAGCTCTCGGACACCCTGCAGCGTGTTGGCTTCTCTCCCCGGCGACCACGTAATTTACAGACTCGTGTCACGACACAACCATCTCCCTCGCGCACTCATCCATATTCACATGATGCACATGATCACCCGCACAATCTATCCTACTCCCGAAAAACAACAACTCCAAAAGCACGCAAGGCATCTCATTCAGTATCTTTTGACGTAGATGCCACGCCCGTGCGGCGATATGCATCTCAACCGCAAGTGAATGTCCAGCCACCCACACCATCCGCCTCCAGCTCCAAATTTACCCGTATGGCGAGGGGTCTCACAAAGGATGTGCATGAGGCTCAGGCCGAACACGCTGAATTGTTCGAGAACCTATCACACACCAATACTACCCCTCGGGCAGTCCCCTCGGGTTCTCGCCGAGTCTCTTCGAAGCACCACGATCTCAAACTACCCGTCCACGATGCCGCAGACCACAGTGCCATTGACGTCAACGCGGAGATATTGCAGACAAGTCGGTCATTCAGGAAAGCGAATAGAGGACGAGTAAATCTCCCAGACCTAACTGGCCTTACGAGTGCCGTTGTTTCTCCAGCGAAGGCCAACCTTGAACGTTATGGTATCAAGACCGCCGGTTCATCGAAAGAGGTTGAAGGTTGGTAATTCGTTTTATTTACTTCAATAAACTCATCTCCTGCGCAGCCCGTCTCATAGCGTCCCTCAATGCCCTTCACGCAAAGCTCGCTCACCTCGAAACGGAAAACGGTGTAGCCCGCCGCCGTGTCCGTGAGCTTGAGTTTGAGCTCCAGCAGTGCAAGCGCGATGTCGCTCGTGAGCGCACGAGGATTATGGAACAAGACCCCACCGAGCCATCCGGGAAAAGGGGGGAAGAACAACGACGGGAGAGAGAGGCAGACCAGTCAAAGTATTTCGAGGTTGTGGAAGAAAAGAAAGGTTTGTCAAATCTTGTCTTTCCAAGTGAATTTCATTTGACCAGCTTGTATAGCGCTCGAGTCTTTAATATCTACACTGCGCTCGCACCTCACCCGCGTCACTGCAGACTTGACGGTGCAGCAACAACTCCTAGAGGAACTTAAAAGGCTCAGGGAGGATGACGCCAAAATGCTTGCCGAGAAAACAGATGAAATCGGTGCGCTTAGGGTCGAGGTTGAGAGGCTTGCGGGCGAAATCGAGGTACTCAGGAATGTGGTGGAAGAGGGCCTTAATGAAAGAAGAATGGCGAGGGAGCAATCACAACTAGAACTCGCGGAAGAGGAAGAGGACGTCTCTGTGCCTGACCAATCGCATCAGGAGCCAGAACAGTCATATCGTCAGGAGCAGTTACATCAGGAGCCGAAGATGACATCCCGCGCTGGTTTTCAATCAGTGAGAAGGTTTGTTGATGTGGATGAGCTCACGCGGATATCGGAAGACCTCGAGGAACGACGATCCGAACGATCCTCTGTGGGTAGCCCCTCTGTAACATCGCAACGAAGCTCGCGCTCGCACCCAGGTGACGTGACACGCGCTCAGCTTACCGACTCTGAAGACGAGAGGTCCCAAACATCTCATAGGGAAACTTCGAGAGATGTTGAAGTCGCCCCTTTCTCGCGGATATCGGATGACCTTGAGGAGCGACGTGAACGATCCCCCCGCGGAAGTCCTTCCCTACCATCGCGACGTGGCTCGCGCCCAGGTAACATGACGCACCTTCCGCTCGCGGACTGCGAAGGGGGCAAACACCATGCCACTCAGAGGGAGATTGTCGGGGATGATGAAGTCGCCCCTTTTCCTCGCATTCGCTCGGGTCGTCTCGAGAACTTATTCTTCTCTGCACCGAAACATAATTCTGGGACGTGTACTCGGTGCAATAATCGTTCAGTGCGCACCGGGAGGAACCCCAATAGCAGACGCCCACATCAGGGGCGCGCCCCTCCCTTGGGTGATCACGCTCTCAACGAACAAGCCAAGGATGATGCGCTTGGGCCCGAAGCCAAGTCGTTTGGAGTCGATGGAGTCGATTCATACGAAGCCATCTTCCAGGGCGACAAATTACCACCTCAGACAGTGCTCGCGAGAGTATTACGAGAACTCGAAGAGGAATTTACACATCACAAAGGGTCTGCAAATATATCATGACATCTGTTATCCACATGCTCATATATTTCCACAGGATCTATAGCGAGCTGGCAGACGAATACAAGGGTATGGACTCGATGGTACAAGCAGCGAGGAGGCGTATTGTGGCTGGTCATCTTCGAGATATCATTGACCTGATTGAGCGCAAGGTTGTACAGCAAGCTCAGTCTAATATCTAACAGCGCTAACTGTTCCACAGGGTGATCAAATTCAATCTCTATATGATCTTTTGAAGTTCGAAGATAAACCATCTTCTCGGCAACGAACATCCTGACAGCTGTGGCCCGAGTATATGCGAGTAGATTGATTTTAGGTATCGAACAGTGTCTGTTTATTGTACGCCACGATTGTAGCTTTCCGATCCAATTGCATTATAACTTACGTTGCTTGTGGTGACTTGTAAGTCGTTCTGTGGTCTTGTATCAGTCTTTCACAAATAGCCTCAGACTGTTCTCGCTTTGTTTAACTGACGCTGACAAAGTTATCGCAGTGTTCCATATGCCTGCAGACATACACTACGTCAAGTCTCAATTGGTAGCCTCAGAAAACAGTGGCACAAGTGTCATGCCTCTGCAGTAGCTTGGAACTGACACCGGCAGGACATTCAAGGTGCGCCTTCGTGTCCTTCCATGCTTCACTCACTGCTCCCGCCTCGTTGACAGCAGTTAATTGATATTGATGTAATGCATAACCCTAAGTGAAGAGCATGGCATAATACATGATGCTCGAGAGAACTTTTTGGGGAAGCGCAGTTGAGCGCAGACTCCGTCCATCATTTGTGAACGGTAGTAACACTGGTACATGTAGAGGAACTAGAACCTCACCCTCTCGCGGAAGAAACTACAGTAGGCGAGTAAATAGTACGTGTGTTTCATACGCAACTGAGATCGTTCATTTGTCTCCTGATTTCATCGCAGTTTTCCTCGAAGAGGTATTTCGACTCAGTTGGGCAGCAAACAATCTCCGAAGGCGCCGAAAGATCGGTTGATTAGGATTCAGCCGGGTCGAACAATGCTGATTGGTGCTGATGTCGCATTGGGGACGCACATCCAGGACAAAACTTCGCTTACACCAAAGAAGGATGCATACTAACACTATGATATTATTGTGCTTCGCGAGCCTGCCCACCACAGTTAGTCTACACATCTCTTGACGCACTTGTGTTGTCTTTTGAACGCGGAAAATTCACATTATCCACGCGACTGCGACATGAGGAGAGTCGATGAGAGGCGAGGTGGCGTCTAACTGATTCCCCGAGTTATTGACCTTCAAACAGATTTAAAGACTCAACCATGAAATCCTAGGGTGTGTGTATGATACAGTACATGAATAGCAACATCTTCCAGTAATGACGCAATGTGTGGAATCTGAATGTAAAAGAGACTGCGCACACCACAATCACCGTCCGTACCTATCCCATTCAGACGTGAGCAACGATGGGACAAGCAAAAGGAAAACAACGCACTTCTGGAGCTCCCATTCACGATTATCAAGTGGACATACATTGCGCGTCTTAAGCCAGCGTGAGATGCAGTGGAAATGAAATGCGTGCTACGAAAGGGGTGAGATATGTGGAAATCATCGAGCAGAAATAGACATACGTTGCATATCCCCCACGCGGCATTACATTCATCTGTAGATGCTGATACCTGGTTTGCTTGACAGTCAATGCCTGGAGGACGGCGTACTTTGAGCGAGGTTGGGATGAGACAGATGAGTAGACGCACATAGATCCATAATATGATTTCTGCAGATAGCACAATTGTCGACGACGATATCTGGGGATGTGACATTTAAGTACTTGAATTGATTTCTGGGATACTAGGGATCGTACCCCATGCCCAAAGGGATACTGCATTCCACTAATGAATCATCAATACTAGCGAGAGGGAGAGAGTCCAAGACTATCCACACCTTCTTTACTTCGAATCGTTGCTTCCCATCAGCCTTTTTGGGCGCAGGAACATCGACTTCCATGTCTGCCATCAGATCGTTCAATTGAAGGGGTGTACTGAAGTTCTGTACAGCCGAGACCCGAAACATCCGCTTAGTAATCCTAACCCTAATCAGTGAGATTCCAGTAATGATGTCACCGATAACGTTCCTCCATTAAAGCGCGCAGTGAGATAATCGCTACTCCAAGTCTACAACTACAACGTCAACCATGTCGGCAGCCACAGTAAATGTGCGCTGAACTAGTCTCAATCGAAGTCTCTTCCCTGACTCCAGTTTTTAGGTCTCAAACATTTCCTCAACTACCACCCAGGAACAGCTCCATGAGTTCTTCAGGTAATACTCCTACTACTGTTAGCAGTTCATGAGTTCACTCTGCTTTCAGTTTCTGTGGGGAGTGAGTGCTATTATATCCCCATTCGGATCCTGGTTTTAGGGTTAATATCAATCCAGCATCAAGTCAATTGATCTCGAACGTGAGGGGGATTCTAAACAATCCGCGGCCATTACCTTTGCGAAACACTCCGCTGCCAATACGGCACTCATGGTAGGACAGTGCATTAAAAGTTCAAATCCCATTAACTAAAGTTCCGCTTTCAGCTCAATGGCGGCACTCTAGATGGTGAAAAACTTCACATCACGTCTGACGTTCAACACAGCAATCATCAAGAACAACCAGGACGCTCTAATGCTCCTTTCGACCAGTCAGACAAGCCTAGAGCTGGAAGTATGTACCCCTCCTTTTCTATGGCATGATAGTCTGACATCTAATCATAGTTGCTGCTGAGTACTTGGCAAAAGGCTACAAGCTCTCTGACCACGTCTTGCAACGGGCCATCGAGATCGACAGTCAGTTGATTTATGTACGTAGATGCACTGTGACTCACACGTCTTGTCAGACAAGCAGGGAATCTCCAAACGGTTTGTAGACTACATTCGCGGCCTCGATACGTCTCTTGGTCAGAAAGCCCTCGGTCCTGAGCAAACTGTGTCTGGCAAAGTGCAATCGACGCTCAAGGATGCGCAAGACAAGGCAAAGACCATTGACGAACAGAAAGGTTATTCCAAGGTTGCACACGAGGTTGGCAAAACAACCTCTTGTTTTTTGAACTTTGGGTGATAACGCACTCAACTACAGTACTACTCAAAGGCGATCTCATCTCCTTTTGGAAAGTCTGTCCTTGACTTCTACACCAATACTTCCAAGCAAGTTCGCGACATACACGAGGAGGCTCGTCGCATAGTTGACCAGCACAAGGATCAGCCAACTACAACTTCCTCCGCCACCAGTACCGGTGCGACTGGATCTGACGCACAACCTACTCCCACCACCCAAGCGGCTCCTACTGTTGTTTGAAAGCTATCATGATGGGACAATAAGCAAGTTGGTGTCAATTTCAAATCTCCTTTAGGATGACGTATGGTATCACACTACGTATTCTCAACGACTGAAACCTTGTAATGATGTTACTCAGTACTGTCTTTCTACTGACACTGATTGACCCGAGCACCGGCAAGCTTGCTGTTGTACTTCGAATACTTCAGGTAATTCGTGAGACTATAATCGAGTTGCTTCAGACACTTCTAGCGCATTAAATTGGCGTCTGCTGTTCTTGCTCAAATGTATCCATGTCGCCGGTGATCGTAGTGCAGCTACTGCAGGTTCATCGACAGCCGTAACTGTTCCTAGCAATCATTCCTCTCTGGCATATCGTCATCAAGCAGCGACGCTGATGCAGCAAATCAAAAACAATATTCAAGGTTCTAAACGTCATTTTTAACAACGAAGTGGTGAGATCTTGTTGTGTGATATGAAATGAGTTCGCACTGCGTAAAGCAACATGTGTCTGCGTAAAAGGACGATCCCTCACCCCTATCATACAAAGAATCTTACTCGCGTTGTATGAGAGCTAACAACCCAAGACCTCCTAAAAGCGCGCATTTGAGTTGAGGGAAATCGTTCTAGGTAGCATAATCAGCATGATCTTTTAACTAAGGAAGATATGCGTAGCTAGGCGCATGTGTACTCTACTAGGATGACGGAGACTCACCATAGCGATCGTCACGTAGCCGATATATGACAGAAACCTGGGGTGAAGTGTGAATCAATTGGATGTTGTGATTGGAAGATTGAGCAGGGAGAAGGTGCAGCCAAGAATCATAAATTCAAGTTCAAGATACGAGCATAAATCGTAATGCACCAGGGGAGAGCCATGGGAGAGCCAACATGGGACCAGGTCAGAGATGGTGAAGAAGTAAGGAACGAAGAAAAATAATGCGAAAGATACATACCCGCGGACTTTCCCAACGATGC
>PVYJ01003148.1:0-13263 GCA_002995095.1 Rhizopogon sp. AM-2018a | reverse complement strand
TATACTTTGCTTGTATTGGCAGCCTTTGTGGCTGCCAAACCTAACCCTATCCCTGGAGTAAGCCTTGTTCTGTTGAGTTGGATTGACCTTGTAATATAATTTACGCAGGGCAGCAACGTCCTTAGGGCTGAGGCTAACCGAGCCAGGTCTGCAATAGAAGCATTAGGAACCGAGTGCGCAAAATAACTGACTGGTGAAGCTCGTTCGTGCTGATTCAATGTCAGGACGATCGGGTACTCTCCGATGCATTTGTAGTGACACCCCATTTCAACATAATTTACTCGCATGGTCTGCAGTGACTCTGCATAGTTTGTTGCACGCTGCAGATGTTTGAATTGTGGGCGGGCTTCATGGAATTTGAACAATTTGATTGTGATGACCCGTCGATCCCAAGTACTGCCACGAGATTCGGAGCGTAAAACATCATCTCCCCTTTCGTAAATCAGACAACACATGACATTAATATTCTGATTCAGCTTCTAACTACTTCCTGGCGCAAGTTTTCAGGCTGAAGGGGTATTACACCGCTTGGTGCTCTAACAAGCGCTGATAATCATTAGTCACGATAAGCAGCGAGAACGAGCAGAACGAATCGCACCTCGCTCCCATCTATCACGGACCTTCTAAGATCACATGGCAAGGAGATTCTGTCACTGTCAGTTTCTGGTGGCTGCTGTGCAAACACCCTGTCTCCATCCGATATCCTGGTCGCCTATGCTAAGAAAGCCTTTCAAGCGCATGTTCAGACGAACTGCTTGACTTATTTTGTCATTTTGTGCCGTCGCGTCGAAAAAAAACCAGTTTTCCAAATGCCTACCGATTTACCACTCTGTCTATCGACCTGCGAGGCGCCGTATTGTCACAGTATGACATACCATTGTCCTATTAATCACCGACCACGTCGTTCATATCCCATAATGACAGGCAGAATTGTCAGTGGAGGAAGGAATAAAATGATCGTCATCTGGGATATCAAGAGAAAGCAGATAGAATTCAAGTTGGTTAACCATACAGACATGGTGAGCTCGGTGTGCTTCTCTTCCGATGGCAATAGACTCGCTAGCGGATCAGAAGACGTCCGTGTTGGGTCTCTGTAGATGAACATTGGTGACTGGAATAGATTAGTCTCCCCTAGGCAGACCCCAATAAGAAAAAAGATAGTCGCACATATCGGGTTATTCGATTCGTCACTAACTCGTCGAACACCGTCTGATCCATTGGAGTAGGGGACCCCTAGGCGAGGGGCAGCCCAGAGTCGGAGACAGGCGGAGAGAGTCGCGTTTAGTCATTCGTTAGGTCCATAGTCGGATGTCGTAACGTAGTTCTGCATCTTGCCTTTGCCAGCTGCTCGGGGGCTCAGCTTGCCAGACTCGGCCACTCCACCATCCTCATGGTAGTCAAGGTGTGCGCTCGAGGTGGACTGGACGTCACATAGCATTGGTCTAAAATGAGTTGCAATCATTATTGGCAAGGTTTTTAGGTATACCGGCCACTCAAGAGTCAACTTTACTAGTAAAAAAACGCTCCAAGCGGGTTGCAAATCAATATTACATACGAGCACTACGACAGCATCGGGTACGTGCGACGTGCTCAAATTAACATATCTATATCGACGGCTTGTTGTCCTTTTGAGCTACAAATACAGCACCGAACGTCAATACAGATACAGTATAGCAACTCAAATGCAATGGGACACTCACACATCGTAATACGGTCGCCCAGCGACAAAGCGATGCCCTGCGTTTTGCTCCGAATGCGAACGTGACCTACAATCCCAGCCTCCGTTTTCTCGATGCTGAGATTGGCGAGAGCATCCTCGCCTTTATTGCAATGTAAGACACCACGCCAATGTAGGACTACGGATGGCAACAAGAAAACTCACCAAACAGACTTCGAGCATACATGTTGGCAGATAGGAAATCGCAGTCGCCTGACATGGCTCCTTCCGGCGTCAGACAAGACATGTTCGTCGATTTCATAACGTGCTTCAGGTAGTCGCGAGGATCACTACATCGGTGCGTTAGCGATGAATGAACTTGATATGAAAAGTAAGGAAATGAAACATACGACATGTTTGTTGACACGTTCACCCTGTTCTCCCACTCGAACTCTGTCCACATGCTGCGGAACTTGGACAGGGGTCAGTACATGTACGACAGTTTCCAGCAGCAAAAACATACTTGTGTTTCAGTGCAATATGCGGGCTTGATGTAGTCCATGATATCAATGTGAATGTCGTTCAAGATGACGCAGCACTCGGTGAGCGCAGGGCCCTCCCATAGGATACTGCCGAAGATAACGCCAGTCTCTGTTGATGAGACCTACAACGAATCATCAACATGGATGAGCATTCAAACATGTGGTGCTGCTACCTTGATCGTAGCTTTGATACTCTGGAATCCATGAGGCGCTATCGTGTATACGGCAGGTCGTTCGACCAGCTTAAGGTCTCCAAGCGTTGCAAAGTCCAGACACAGATTTTGCAGCGTATTAGGCGTCTGGTTGACCAGGAGAACATCTAAGCACCGTGGATAAGGCGTCACATCACTAAGAAGAATCAAAAGAAGTGTACATACCGAGCAAAATGTCGAATCCGTGCATCTTGACGTATGCTTCTGCGTATATAGGGTCTGAAAAGCCTAGAAGTCATGAGCACTAGAACACGAGACACTCGTGGCGCGACTGAACCAACCTGTAAGCTGTGATATGCGACTAAGGTTGGAGATGAAGTCTTCTCGAACTTCAGCAGCGCCCGTTGCCTTGCCGAGGTCCTCGACGTACTACAACAAAGCATAACTGCCGCTGAATCATGTACACGACAGAAAGCTTACATCGATAGGATCGTCCGCCGATTTCTTCGAGAACTGCCGGAAAGTCAACAGGTCGTCCACTTGCACGACACGATCCTGCGTGCTTTCTGACTCTTTCTTCTCCGCTGCATTTTTCTGCCCGGTTATCAGTATCATCACAACTTGAACGCAGAATAATCGCGCACCTCCTGAGCGACAAGCATCTTAGAGTACGCCGCCTTTGTGTCTTTCAAGAAGATATCGTGGACGATGGGCGTTTCCTGGAGCTCGCTTATGGTTTGTATGCAATTAAGGATGCGTTCGTTGGAATCCTCATCGATGGCCACGGTCACGAATTTCGACTGGCCAACTCGAATAATGGACGTCATGATTAACATAGACTGGGTACTTGTTGGTGAAATGCTAGAAGAAACTTTAACAATGGCACGCACCTCAGCACGAAGAGCATTGGCCATCGGGCGATCTTTCGTAAGGTCATCGAACCGCAGCACAAGCTTCGTCAGCGTCGAAGCAAGCACCGCACCCGTGAAAAAGTCGCCTCCCAGTATCAGGGCTGAAATCATATCCTTAAAACAAGATTCAAACTCGATGAACATGCACGCCACATACCTCGTAGCGGCGGCTTCGACGCAGACTTGATAGCCTCCAATCTCGCGGAGCTCGCGCTCGTGTACGCCGTCTCGGTGGCATATGTCCCGTCAGCGAGCACCTTTGGCCGCCCACTCCCTTCTACCTTCTTCTCATCCTTGACCTCCTCGTCTCCGCCAGCCTCGTCCAGCAACCGCTGTTCGCTTGCAAGCATCGGGATCTCACCAAGCACTTTGCGAATCTCCTGGAATGTGGCCTGGATATCTGACAGACCTTCCACGTACTCGCCCAGAATCCAGAGGACACCGCGGAACGTTTTACCGGATTTGATTTCTGTGAGGGTCTGCGTGAGCTTGTCGCATATAGATGGTCGAAGGTGCGGGAACTTCTCGACAACTTCGCTGTGGTTGCGTTAGTTAGTTAAATAAGTTGCGGGGGACGAGTAAGGAAAGAAGAGACAAACCGGACGAAAGCGACCACGTCCAGTGCAGAGGGGTTGTTAGAGTCTCCGAGGAATTCCATGAGTGCATGTACAACATTTGCAGCAACTTCTGAGAACTTGACAGCCAACACATGGATGGACTGAATCAGAAGTTGCCTGTACTCTGGGGCCTATCTCAAGATGCGTTAGCCTGCGATCGCGCGCGAGACTGCGAGACCGACCTTCTCAAATTCTCGCTCCTGTGTCCGCTGCAGTTGCTTCTTAAGGAAAAGTACGACCTCCTCGACGTTCCGACTTGATGTCATGCTGAGGATGATGCTCGTGGCTTTTCTTCGGACCTCCATGTCAGCGCTGATATGATAGAGCTCAGTAATTGCTACAAACAGTACTCGATGAGTGTTCAAACCTCGACAAGACCTGCAAGACGTCCATGATCAGTCCGTCTAGGATATGCCCGTGCTTGGAGCGCAGGGTGTCCAGGCGATCCAGGACGATCAGCTTAACGTTATTGTCCGACTCTTTGATGACGAGATTAACGAAGCACGAGGCAGCCGCTATAAAATCAAGCTGAGCAGACATGCACACTAGACCTAAATGGAACCATACCCTTCACAGCAGCAGGGTTTTGCGTAAGTGTTGTGAGAGTCGTAGCAGCTTCATACTTCACCGCATGCGACGATGAATTCAGCAATTCGAACATGCATCTGATATACCGCGGCTGTATAGCATAAGGAGTTGTAGGATAACCAAGGGTAAGGGGCACTCACTCGATGCGTCGTATCATTCTTGCAATCCAATCTGATAACCTCTATAATGCTCATCTGCAAAAGCTCATCAAGGCTCGTTAGTTGATCGTAAACGCTGATCAACCACTCTACAGCCTTTGGCATCGCGCAATACGCAAGGAACACAAATGCATTGCGCTTGCATGTCGCGTCTGACTCTGCGGCTATAAAGGTCTGCATGAGCTCAGGGGCATCCGGGATGAGGTGTTCGTATTCGCGGTAGATGGTGTATACAGCGAACACGGCGTTCTTGCGAACGTAGGAGTGACGGTGCTCGAGGCAGCTGCGGCAGGTGGGTATGAGGGGCTCGAGGAGCTCGGCATCTTTGGATATTTTTTGAAGGAAACGAAGGGTAGCACCGCGGATATATTCGTTGGGGTGTTGCTGTAGGGATATCAAGCACGACACCTCAGAAGTTCGGGACTTGGACTCACCAGGTCGTTTCGGATCGCGTTACTAGTTAAAGTGAGTATATGCGCGGAAGAAGACAAAACATACACGTACACGACGAGTATCATTTCCTGCTTGAGCTTCCCGTTCTCATCATACTTGGGACATACCTCCCAATAGAAGTGAAGTAGCTTTTTGAGCTGCTTGTTTTTGGAGGGCATGATATATTGTATGATCGGCATCAAGAGCGTCGGCTGGTCCACACCATGGCATCAATATGGTATATCTTGCACAAGTTCTCCAGGGGAGCATACCTGAGGGTTCCCATTAATCGTGGACACTATGATCCTGCGCAATGCGTCTAGTTTGTCTTCATCAGAACCTTTCTCGAGAGATGCCCTGAGCTCCTGTGTGGATGGGCTCTCTGTGGTATCCTCAAATACGACTGTGTAGCATGGGGCCTCCGTTGCCATGATGACCTAGACGACGCGAAAGATGGCGAGCTCGAGTGTTACTGTGACGTGTACCAACTGCAATATGTAAACTCCCGTGTCTAAGGGCGTGAGAAGTACCTTCCGAATGCGTGTCGTCTGTTCTGTCCCCGGTTTCGTCCTCGCACGCTGTTCACCGCATTCATCTCCAGTTCCAGCCTTTCCAGTGAGTTCCGACTGTACTCTGTGCTCTACTTGAAACCTCAAACATTGTGCTAGCTCACATCCATGGCTTTTCTCGGTCTTCGCAAGTGGTCCACTCCTGCATGTTCCATTTCGTGTGCTACAAGTTTTCTTTGGCTGACTCTCATTTTACCAGGTGTTGAGGCCCATGGCACCCTTCCTTGCAGCAAGCGCTATCACCTTCTATCTCGTCTCAAAGATGCAGGACATGGGCGTTCGTTGTATGTTGCATTTCTCTTCTACTTTAGCATGGCATTGAATGGGTGTTACAGCGGAGACGTATGCCAAAGATCCCAAAAACCCATACGCTGCTAAAATTGCCAAGGAGGCACATCATTAGAAGGAGCGTGATTTGTTACAGGGTACCAGGTGCGTTTTTACGTTCCTTTGCAAATGAGCCGAAAGCTCAAAGCTCATCTGACCTATGTTGCAGACATTGCCGCATATTTAGTACCACATATCCTCGATACAAGTTCATGTTTGAGAATGGCTGGCGCAACGCGATTTTCAGCGAGAATATAATCTGCGGTGCTCGAGAGCTATAAGATTCATCTGAGACTAAATTGATTTCCGCTAGTCGTCCCCCAGCTTGTAATAATTCAGGAGAGTATGAGAGCTGAGTTGCACGGTATATATACTTAGTACTCGTGAATTGGCTGATGGAACAGCTGATATGATGTTCTCTCGGAGTTTGTTCATAGTGACAGCTTGAGAGCTGAGCTTATACCACCACGTTTGTTATGTTTGCTCAAACTAGAACTAGAGTCATCCCGAGTATCGTACCTTCCTGCCACATGATGCTGGCGTCCACGTGTACTGACCACACATGTGCCTGGGCCCTTGGGCGCCTCTGTCCGATTCGCGGATGTGTTATCGGTGATATGAAACCGACACCGCCTCATATGGGTGCGCATTTGCTTCTTTTCCTCCTCTTTCCTCCCTTCTCCATACCATGTCCGCCTCGCTAGACTACCCAGAGGACACGGAGAAAGCACTTGACTCCGTTGACGATGCGGATGTTGTATACGCAGTCGAGAAAGCCCCAGATCGCGTGATCGCAGGACGTTTTGGTGTACTGAGTCCTTTTCTTTCCAAACTCTTTGCCAGTGGTGTCGAGGCCCGTGGAATAGAACGCATCCCAGAAGACTGCAGGGAGTCAAAAAATGCGTGGAACAAGTGCGTACCTTCCTTTCGAATTTCCTCCCATGTCCTCCTGAGCCCAATCCAGCCTCCTCATGTGGTGGTCAGTCTAGTCCAACCCAACCCATACCCTTCGTGTTCTTGAGCTTTGCACAGGTCCGTTAATGCAGTGTTGACCACCATCCCCATCGGCGTGCTTGCGCAGTCAGTTTTTACTTTGAGTTTTGGGTATGTCACTCGGCGGAATTCGTGTTGCGACTACGCTTATTCCGTCAAGTGATGCTGTAGCAACGATCCTCTGCTTTGGTGCTCTCGGCGCGGTTGTAACATCATTCATTGCTACCCTCGGCCCCCAAACCGGACTCCGCACCATGATTATCACCCGTTTCAGCTCCGGTTATTTCGGTGGTACCATCTACTCCATTCTCAATATCCTCACCCAGTGCGAAGATTCCCTCTTATGCATGTCCTCTTACTGACACTATCTAAGGCTCGGCTTTTCTGTAACAGCTGTCATCCTCGGAGGTCAAACATTGGCAAACATCAATCCCGGCACTCTTCCCCTCGTCGTTGGCATCATCATCATTGGCGTGTGCTGCCTCATCCCATGCTTTATCGGGTATGACATGGTACATGTCTACGAGCGCTACGCATGGATGATCAACACTCTCATCATGCTCTTCCTCTGGGGTCTCGGCGGTAAAGCTGGATATGACATCAGCGCCCAGAAGCCGCTCGAAGACACAGGTCGCGCCCTCTCAGCAGACATTCTCAGTTTCGGCGGAATCGTATTCGGCTCGCTCTCAGGGGTGCGTTCCAACTGCCATCTTCACTCGTCTCTACATCAAGTGCTAAATCGCCTCATTAGTGGGCGCCAGTCGCAGCAGACTACAACTGTCGTCTGCCAGTCGATACACCGCCTATGCGCGTTTTCCTGCTCACGTTCCTCGGCCTATGGATCCCTGTCTGCTTCGTCGAGATCCTCGGCGCTGCCCTCATGACCATCACAGATCCCGCCTACGTCTCCGCGTTCGCAGACGGCTCAACGGGCGCCCTCATCGCGCAGGTCCTCTCTCCATGGGGTCATTTTGGCCAATTCATCCTCGTGCTACTCGCCCTTACTGTCATGTACGTACAAGTGCTCACCTTCCACTCTGCTTGCTCGTTTACTAACCTCACCATACATCATAAACAGCGCCAACAACATCCCAAACACCTACTCCGCTGGCCTGAGCATCCAAGCCCTCGGACGCCCATTCGCCATCGTCCCGCGTTTCTTCTGGACCTTTCTATGTTTTGTCGTGTACACCGTAGCAGGCGTTGCAGGCCGGGAGCACTTCAGCGCCATCCTTTCCAATTTTCTTAGTATCCTCAGTTACTGGACGGCGTTCTTCATCGTCATCGTCGCTGAGGAACACTTTATTTTCAGGCGGAAGAACGGGCCACTTGGGGGGTACAATTTGGATGATTATGATACGCCTTCAAAGTAAGATTTTTTTCTGGTTCTGGGGTGGAGTGGTGGAGTGGAGTACTGACGTATTATATTCGCTTCTCAAGGTTGCCGTTGGGCGTAGCGGGTATACTTGCATTGTGCTTCGGTATCGCGGGTGCTGTCGTCGGGATGTCAGAGGTGGGTCACTTCCTCGTTGTGCACTTCGTATATACACATAAACCTAAAAACTCCTTCGTAGGTGTGGTACACAGGCCCACTGGGGAAGATGGCAGGGGCAACGTACGGCGCTGATCTCGGATTCGAGGTGCGTATAATCCTTTTGGCAATTTGAGGTACGACTTATACTCACGCATTGGATTGGCGCACGATGCAGCTCGCAGCTGCTTTCTCAGCCGTTACTTACCCTCCGTTGCGCGCGCTTGAGATAAAGCTCACTGGGCGATGATGGCTGGTGCTGCAAGATATCTTAAACGGTTGGTAATATTTATGTCTTAAATAACACCTCCTGGAGGCGCATGTACTACATCTGACTTGCTCAATATTGAGACATTACATGCGGGCGGTGTTGGTGAACCACGCCCCTTATACAGTCTTTCCATATTATGAGAGTGCCGGGATGTTGTGAGCAAAGATGATGCCGTCAACTTTCTGGTTGTGCATTAGGTAATGGTTCCTATACGGTAGTATCATCATAAAAGGACGTCAGCTTTTAGCTCGCATTGCCGCTCTTCTTGATATTACACCACCACCACCAAGGCTTCGAGGAACTCACGGAAAACGCCACGGTGCTCGTTGAAGCTAAGCTCGGTGGTTGTCTGCGTTCGGATAGCTATCAACTTTCAACGATGCAACTTCGATGGCATTTTTGGTTTGCATAGAGACGTTCCTCACGATTCTACATATCACGGTTTTCTGTTATCACGGAAGGTGATATGTTATATTCCCGTAGCAGTGGCGGGGCCGCTGGTCTTGAAATAGAAGGGCTCTGATTGTTTCCTCAGTCTTTCAAGGGTTGACTACTATCTGACTGCGGAAGGCTGTGCGCGCCGCGATCGCAATTTGGCCGGAACATACGCGTTCTAAGGGCCCTCGGTCATTCGCGGGATAAAAGGACGTGCCTCTGATACTCGTCCTTACTGCTCTCCTTTGTGCTACACCAATACACAAACGTCATGGAAAACGCCAAAGTTCTCGTTATCGGAGGTTCACGAAATATAGGCTACTACTCTGCTGTCCGACTTCTCGGTAAAATAAGCCCTGTTTTTGACGCGATATGTTGTTCTGACATATTACTCGCCCTATAGATCTCGGCGCTACTGTCACGTTCCTCCTGCGCTCACCAACAGTGTTTGACCAAGATGAAACGATCCAAAGCTACGTTAAGAGAGGTAAAGCTCTCCTTGTCCAAGGCGATGCCCTCGTGAAGGATGACGTCAGCCGGGCATGGCTCAAGGCTGCACAAGGAGACGATGATAGACCCGTCGACTTCCTCCTGTCCACAGTCGGTGCGTATTTCTGCTCTTCTAAGCACAATACTCGTTTCACTCACCTTTTCGCCCACCAGGCGGAACGCCCCACTTCTCACTGACAAAAGGCTTTGTTGTTTCCCCACCTAACCTCGTCACCCAATCCCTCCTCAACGTCCTCGAGACTCTCCCATCAGCACACACAAAGATCATAACCATCTCCTCCACAGGACTCACACGCACCTCCCACAAAGCCCTTCCTCTCCTATTGAAACCGGTCTACGGTTACCTCCTGTCCGAACCCCATAAAGATAAATGCGGCGCGGAGGAGGTTATAGCTCACTGCGCTGGGTGGAGCTGGGATGCACGAGATAGTCCGGGCGAGGAGATTCTCGGCGCTGATTGGCAAAACCGCATTATTTTACCTGGCCATGGGCAGCTCAAGAGTATCGTGGTCGTCCGTCCGGCGCTGTTGACTGATGGGGAGTGTCGTGCGGACGTAAAGAGCAGTGAGGCTTATAGAGTGAAAGAAGGGGATGTGGAGTGTAGCTGGACGGTGTCGAGGAAGGATGTCGCGCATTTCCTTGTGGAGGGTGTGGTGAAGCATTGGCAGGAATGGGAAGGCAAATGCGTGAGTATTGCATATTGATCATATTTTAGGGCAGTTTATTTAAGGCTCACGGTTGTGTGTTACTTCTCAAATGTTAACTCGCCACTCTATTATTATAGTCCTTCCAATTATTCATTTTCCTCGACATTTCCTTGATAATTTCTCCCGCTCGTCATAGGTAATTGTCATCTCCGGATATGCTCCCTCCATTGACAGTCACTGGCACTCAGGGAGCCTTGTGCGCCCATTTGGGAAACAGGACGGTGTATGGATCTTACTGGGAATGTCTCGGAGACGGGACTAAGCAAGAACATCACTGGGCTCTGACTTGCACCCCATCCCTCCCCACCAATACAAATCTCGATTCAGTGCTCCGAATTTGACGCACTGCTATTTCGTACCGACGCACACTGCGGCATGGGATCTCTTCCACTCTCATGGTGCCTGGATTACCCTGCACGCTGTAGAGTGTGGGGATGTGCTACCACGTCGCGAGGGCTATGGATGATGAGCTCAATGCCACTGAGTTTGTGTGTACGTGCAAGCAGCGGCGGCGGGTGAAATGGGGAGATCGAATAAACAATGATACAAAAAAAAATGGGGAGATCGTTGGTGCCAAGTGCATTTCCTCACTCCCTCCTGTAGAAGATGCCTCGCCAGGAACTCTTACTCACGAATCAATTTCTCGATGACAGATTGCACCTAAATCTGGCGTCTATTTATCCATATTAGCAGGTGAGAACTATCTTTGCGCACTGCTACTCGCGCAATACGGGCATCTTCACATTCGCTGGCGGTAGTATTTGAGATGCTCGGCGTAGGTATGGTGCGAAGCAAAGGACGTAGCTGGAAAAAGCGGAAAGGGGAAGGGGAAGGTCGGCACGGAAGACAAGCATGAACAGGTAGGCAACGCCCCGCTCCGCCTCTGGCTTGGCCAGAAGTTCTTTGGTCAATTGTTCCTGCCGCTTGTCGCTCTGGGCTGACTGGACGGTGCTTGCAGAGATATTCAAGCATGCGAACACGAGGTGCGGTGGAGTGGATGATGGAGAGAGCTAGTTGGAACTCTGTGATGGGTTTTGATGTGGAGGGGCAACTCCTTGCCGAAGAGGGCCATTTGCAGGAATATTTCAAAACTCAGGGCGCGGATCTGGTTGGCGAAATATAGGTGTCAGCACCTTCTCTGAGGCGTGGAGACGGACAGAATGGTGATTCGTCTTGGATGTTGCATTCGACGGACTAACCATTTACACGGAACATCAGTTATTTGGTTAGTCTCCCCTAGGCAGATCTTGAGTGCTGAAGGAAGATAGCCGTTCCTTGGATTCAGGAGATCTCCGCCACCCATGTATTCCAACACCTATTATTAAGTTTTGAGATATGAAATCAGTGACTCATGTGCCCGTATGATTTTTTGGGGAGGATGGAAGAAGTCGGGTTTAGTGCTACTGACCCAAGTACAGGTTATCGCGGTCCTAAAAGCTATAGTGAAGCTTGATAATCCACTCCGCTCCACCGGGTGAATCGACGCGGATTTGGGGATATCACGTTCTGCACGGATGTGACCTTCTTGCCCTTTACGAAGCACATCATTCTCCCTCAGCTGGTAAAATGAATAATTAATTTGCACATAATTGGGCCGATTAAAATGGAAAGCAAGAACCTGTTTGATAGCGAACAGCTGCCCCGTGATTCGTTTTTACACCAATGAGACGACTCCAAACGCACCTAATCGATAGCATTTGGTGAGAATGCTTCGTTTCAGGAACATAGGGGAACCAAACATGGCCTATGGTTTCCAGTTTAATGAATGCTGTTGCGCTTACTTTTTTTCGCGGTTCGCGAAGGTATTCAGTCTCGTTTTGACGCCAACGAGCGCGTAACACTTTTTTCTGATCTTTACTCAAGCGCATGATAACCATATCCTTTTTCATAGCAACTCTTCGTTGTTCTCGAGAAGGAGGCTGCCGAGGAAGAGGAAAGTAAAGGTTCTCAAATTAAATCCGGTACCGGACTGATACCGCTTTCTCTAAGGTAACCAATGAGGGATTTATCGGCCGTGGTCACGGTGAAGGTCGAGGAAAGGCAACGGTCGGATCATCGTTGTCGTGCTCTCCAACTTCCGGATGAACGGTCAGGCCTCCGTCCAATCTTATGGTGGAAATCCCAAGACGTCCTGGCAAGCCATCCACAGGAGAAAGATGAACATTTTCACGAGCAACGGTCGTGGTGATAGAAGGAGAAGTAGTGATCATGCCGTTTACGACATGAAGGGCAGGTGACTGCCCTGCACTATCTTGAGATGGTTTAAGCGCGTTGATAACCTCGTTAATCGCCTTTGCTTGGTTGCTTTGCCTTGCCCGATACTTTATTGGATCAGCCCAATGTGAGTCTGAGCAGCTAGTTCAGAACACTGAGAACGTAAGTGGATAATGCGCTGATGGCTGACCTCCGAGCTTTCCCAAGCCATCTGAACCCTGGCGAGTTAAAAATGCTTCTGCCCGATCTGCATCAGAAGCGTGAATAAGGTGGCTGCAAATACCCCTGTTGGGATGAACATGGAGAACACTAGCGTTAGAAATGCCAAGAGCTATGACTGCGACTTTCGGAATCGTGAACAACTCACTATATTCAGACAAATCTTCCTGCAGTCTTCCAAGTCTTTTGCAAAGCTAGAAAATTCAAGCTGGGTAAAAGGATTCATGGCAGGTAGTGCAACCAGGATAGGTTTCCGTGACTTTTATACTACAGACGAGGAGATATAAGAATTTCTACGTAGAATGCTTCCAGCGACGAACATTATCAAACTTCAGCCTGGCAGCCTGGAGCCTGAGGTAACGCCAACTTGAAGAGAGATAAGGAAGAAATCATCCGGACAAGTTAACAACAGTTGATATCAGAAATTCAG
>PVYJ01003129.1:0-10797 GCA_002995095.1 Rhizopogon sp. AM-2018a | reverse complement strand
CATTACCAGATGTCGCCCATTCCTGAGGGTATCATGTACCCTGACACACCACTGCAGTCCCACGGATATCGTCGTTCGAAAGAATCTGAACGCTCGAGCTCGCCGGCACCTCTGCAGAGACCGATATCACCATTCTCCAACCCAGGTGAATGATGGACACTTTTTCATTCTTTGTATATATAGATCTTTTTTATTTCAATTTGACGCATTTGTGATGCACTCGTTCCGTCATCCCTTACTTTTGCGCTGCTATGTTGCTGATACTCATGCCTGGAGCAGATGAGACTTCCAACAATTCATCTGTGCACTTGAGAATTACAGACAGTGGGTACTTTCGGCTTTTTTATTTTGATGTCTGTCGGCCCTGTCACTTTTCCGAGGTTTGCGGTCACTATCACTTGTTTGATGACTTCCTGCTTAGACTAGGCATTTTCTTAATTAAGCTTGATGTACTTAGTTAGCCTTGACTCGCCTTAGGCAACATTTTTCTAAGCTACAATCAAGTAACAAATCTATCTTAGCACACTTAACAGCCTTAGAGGCAAAATTAAGTGCTTTAAGCTCATTTAAGAACTTTTTAGTTTTCCTGATGTGGGGATTCGATCGCCTTATCCGCGTCCTCCGGCATGTATTATTTAAGTTTGGATTCAGGTCAGGATCGATGGATGCAACCGCTGAACTCCTGCCAGATGATTGTGTTCGGTTGAGATTACGCTGCACATTTTATTTCCACTGGGCGCCTGGGCAAACTGCATATCTCACTATTCCATCTGTCTCACGCTTGCCATTCGAAGCTCACCCTTTCACCATTGCAAGCATCGATTCGAATATTTCTGGTGTCCTCCAAGAACAGGAACCACCAGGTCAAAAACCTATTCAAATCAGCCTCGCAGACCATACTCTCGGTTCTAGTACTCCATTCCGGAAAGAGGTCGTATGTTTCATTAACGTGAGGAAGGGATCCACTGCCCGATTGAAAGAAGCTGCTTTGAAGGGTAATACCGTTAAAGTCTTTATCGATGGGCCATATGGGCCATCCCCTAATTTGGAGTCATACGACACCTCCGTGCTCATTCTGGTTAGTCGTTGAAATCTTCACGAAAATTGCTCATGCATGTTCCACTTTCAGGTGGATCTGGTATCTCGTACACGCTACCTATATTGCTGGATAGCATAGAGTATGTCCACTGTATTGCTACTCATGAATTTGACCCTAGAACTCTTTCAGACGTGCTCGCAACGGCAAAAGTCGTTGTCGCCGCGTTGTTTTCATCTGGTCGATCCGAAACGCCGGTAAGTATTACGATGCATTTATCATCGCCGATGTGAGGCTAATATTATCGTCAGATCATATTCACTGCATAGACGAGACTCTCATCCGGGCACTTCAACTTGTACCTCCCTCTTTATCTATCTCAATCCGCATTCACGTCACCGGCGCACCAACAACGATCGAGGCACTTTTACATTCCTATGGTCTAGATGGAGACGTAACACCACTGGACGATCACCACCGATCTGAGATAGTGGTTTTTCCAAAAGGAAAGGCGCAGAAAGAAGCCAAGACTCCCATCTCGCGTTGGAGTCTGTCAAGCTTCAAAAAGGACGGCCCGACTTACCGGCTATACTCAGAGACGAAGTGGAAATGGCGACTGGCAGAATGACCGTCAATGGTCATTCCTCGTCTCCACATCTACAGATTAAAATCATGCATGCTGATTCTACATTCAGTGTGCGGCTCGCAGACGATAGTTCGATCTGTTCGTGGTGTCCTTCGGTTCCTAGTGTGTAGTCCCTCAGTGTAGCCAGAGGAGCGCCCGATATTACTCTTCACATCGAGTCTTTTAGTTGTGCTTGAGAGATTCAACGAGGGGCGCCCACGCATATATTATTTCAGTACCTGGGGTCCAGTATCTGTGGTGTCGTTCCCACACGGTCGTTTTTCCAGAACAATCCTACGAAATGACAACAAAATACTCAAGAAGGTCATGTAGAACCTGACGTTGAAAGAACGTTAGGAGAATCCTGCTCTATGTCGCTAAGTACAATTCTACGGGAACATACATATGTGAACATGCTGGACTTGGTGTGACCGTGAGGCATCAATCGAAACCCGACTGTTGTACGCAAAATCAACCTAGAACTAGTGCAACTGGGAATCGGAAATGAAATGAGCCCCGCCAGCGCAACGGTACCCGAATGGTTGCTTGATCCATTGGTAACCTTGAACGCAAACGCCGAGGTTCCTTAACTTCTGCTGTATTCGCTCTTCTTCGCGTTTCTTCTTTGCTTGCTCCTGACGTATTTGGTTGAGGGCAGCAGCAGCTCTCTCCATTTCTGCCCTCACCTGCATCTCTCGAATTCGAACAGCCTCCTGCTGGCGCCTGAGTTCTTCCTGCTCAGCCTGATCTCGTGCCCGCTTGTCACCAAGGGCCCTAGCTGCAGCCTCTACAGCTCGCTGCCTTTCAGCGACTCTCCTCAGTTCAGTATCACGCCTCTTTGTCTCCTCAATTGCTCTTCTTTCAGCCTCCCGTGCTGCATCTTTCTCTACTTGTAACTGCCACCAGACAACATCGGCGATTCCTGGATCACGCTGAATGCCATTGATATTATTAATAGGCTGGTGGCGTGGGGTGCTTTGAGTTGGTAATTGCTTCGCTTTCCCTCGTTGATTTGGAGTCTGTTGTACATTGCCTTGCGAATGAGATGGACGACCAGAACGTGGACCTGAAAGAGAGGAAGGAGGCAGGCTTTGAGAACTGGTCGATGCAGGCGACCCCTGCTGAGAACCTTTGAACTGCTTCGAGTGACGAGCAGTCGATTGGGGAGGGGTGTTTACAGTGGAAGCGGCATTGGATGATGGGGGCTGCGGGGGCTTCGCACGCGATTTGTTGGATGATGCTCTGCTCTGCGAAGGTGGCCTGTTGGGTGGTTGGGATCTGCTGGGTATCGAGGACCTTGATTGCGAAGGAGGCTTCGGAGGTGGTTTAGGAGGTTGGGATCCGCTGGGTGTCGAGGACCCTGATTGTGAGGGAGGCTTTGGTGGCCGCTTATTGGAGGAATTGCTGTTTGGAGGTGGTTTAGGTGGTTGAGATCCTCCGGTCGCGGAAGACCCTGATTGAGAAGGGGGCGGAGGAGGGGCAGAATTGCTAGACGATGCCATCGGTGGTGGGACGGACGAGGGTGGAATATTTATTCGTGGAATGTTAAGGCGCTGGCGTTGTTGATTGAGCAAGTCCTTCATAATGGCAATCGCCTCGTCTGCAGTGAGCGACGGAGCACTTCCGGGGTTGTTTGCCACAGTATTGAACGCGTGATGAACGAGTCTCTGGGAAATAGACTTGACATCTCTGGCGTTGCCCCAGTTTGACAGGCGTGACATGCGGTTAATGATACTCGCCATCTCGGAATAGGAAGAAGAAGAGGTGTCAGCTAGCTCCGACAAAATGATCTGCGTCTTCTGCAGTTCCTTGTCGAGCACTTGAAGACACTTGGAAGCTGGCATGTTGGTCAGAATGATTTCCTCGGAGAAACGGCTGGCGAGGCCAGGATTGACACTCAAAAGCGAGTTCATCTCTTCCTCGTAGCCTGCGAATACGATAACCATTTTGTTCATGAACCTCTCGTTGGTCATGAGGCCAACGACCTCGTCGATGGCTTCTTTAGCAAAGGACCCATGACTGAGCCGGTAGGCTTCGTCCACGAAAAGCACTTTGCCTAAGGCCTTCTCGAAAAGTTTCTTCGTCTTTGGGCCCGTGTGACCAACATACTGCCCTACTAGGTCGGAGGCGGAGCACTCGATCAGATCGGCTGAAGAAAGGAATCCCATGTCATAGTATACTTGACCAAACTTCCTCGCAATGGTCGTTTTTCCGGTACCTAGAAATAAGTAAATCCCTGCATCAATTCTCAGATGAGCACTTGTTTCTTGCCTGGAGGCCCTTTGAAAACGAAACTCGTTGGGATTTGTTTGCGCATGTCTATACCAGAAACCTTCATCGCACGAGCTATCTTTTGATAGTCACCGAGTTTCTTCACGATGTCGTCGCAACCAACAAGATCCTCGAAAAGTTTCGTGAGATTACCCGCGGCATTGCGAGCGCGTTCCCAATCCGGGTCGAAATCCTCAGGCTCGAATATGACGTCGGAACGTTGATCGGGAGGTACTGACGCTTGACGTTTTTGATAGCGGACTTTTGCCAGACCGAGCATATTCTCCACCTCGCCAGCATTGCCGAAGTTAGGACGGTTTTTGGCTCTGTTCAGTAGATCACTGGCAACCTGTTTTGCCACGTCTGTGGCCTCGAGGTCCTGATCCTTCAGCTTGAAGTTCAAGATCTCCCGAAGTTGCGACTCAGTGAAGTCCTCGAAGGTGAATGCGTTTTCAATGGCAAATCTACGAGCCAGCCCAGGGTTCACATTCTGGGTAGGTTAACACATCAGACCGTGCGGCAAACTTCATCAACTAATTCAATGTCGAGCGTACCTGGAACATCTCTTCCATCTGTTCTTTGTACCCTAATAGCAAAAGACAGCGATCTTCGCCGGGTACACTTTGAATTTCTGCAACGATGGTATCGATCACGGTCATTTTGAACTGGTCTTGATGTCCAGAGTTCTTGCTGTACAGCATGTAAGCCTGAGAGAAATCAGGTTGATATTTCTAACGACCATATCTGGGACCACATACCTCGTCTATAACCAGAACTTTACCGACGGTACTGTCTAATATGGCCTTGGTGTTCTTCTCTGTGTGGCCAAGGTATGCGCCCACAAAATCAGATGGATTCTTGACGACAACTGATAATGTCAACTATCAATAGGCAGCCAATAATACGGATATCGAATATTACCTTCGCCATTACTCAGGAGACCTAATTCTGTGAGTATCTGTCCATACAGCTTCGCAACTGTCGTTTTTCCAGTTCCCGGTGAGCCAAGGAAGACGCGGTTCAGAGACATCGCAAGTGGCTCTTTCTCTTGAAGCTCCCTATGATAGTTCGTGTCGACGATGTCAAAGAAATTACGGACAGCATCTTTCACAGAATCAAGACCTATCATTTTCTGTAGCTTCTCCCAAGGAGCGCACTGCGGAAGGACCTTGGATGGGTCGGGGCCGATGAGGTCCTCTTTCGTGATCATGAAATCATCCGTGAAGAATGACAGTTTGCGTTCCTTTTCAAGTCGTTCCGCTTGCCTTTGAGCGACCCTGGAAAACATGTTCTGTAAAGCTCGAGCGTTTCCGAAACCTTCGCGACCACGACCGCGACCAAGTCGACGTATTGAAATTCGAGCAAATAATCCTCTGATCCCGTCCTCCACCTTCATCTGTCCTGAATATCGTTTCTCCACAAGTGCTTCAAGCATCGTCAGAAGCTCTGCATCAGTGTAGTCTGCGAACTTGAGGCTGTATGGAACACGACTTGGAAGGCCAGGGTTGTGCTCGAAGAACTTCTCCATCTGCTTGCTGTACCCTGCGAGAATGAAGACCAGAGTACCCACTTCGTTCTCCATCTCAGCAAGAAGGAAGTCCAACACCTGACCTCCCGAGTGCTGATGTTCGCCAACGAGCTGGTATGCTTCGTCGATGAAGATAGCGCCTCCTCCAACAGCTTTTGCATCTGCAATGAGCTTCTTTGCTCCAGCCACTCCTTCATGCGCCAAGCTTGAACCTGTCGTTTCGAGGAAGGCATCGCCTGGGAGAACTTGGATAGATTCGAGGAACTGCGCATACAACCTCGCTACTGTAGTTTTCCCTTCAAGTCGAGTCAGACGTAAGCGGACCAGTCACCGAAAAACCTACTCACCAGTTCCTGGATTTCCGAGTAAAACAAGATTGAGGCGCTCCTTGTTCGCTGGGACGCCTTGCCGTTTCATCAAATCAATATGGGCCTTAATTCGGAGGACTTGGACTTTCACGTCCTCGAGCCCTGTCAACTCCATGATACCGTCGATGGCACTGTTTTTTTCACCCTTGACTTGCTTCTGGTGCAACCAATCCCGGTGAGCCGCTGACGTGGGTACTGTATTGCTTGACGGCGTCGATTGGGTTCCGGGGTTCAGATTCTGAGAATTTGAAGTAGGAGTCCGCTTAGCTGAAGGTTTTGTGCTTGGATTCGTATTCTGCGATGACGGTGCCGGCGGAGTAGTGATTATCGGAGGAGGTGAGTTTGACTGTGGATTGGACGGAGGTGTATGATTTGGCGTCCTAGTAGATGTCCTAGACGACGAAGAAGCTGCAAAGGCAGCATTGGTATGCGCCTGCGCATTTGCAGCTGCCTTCTGTGCATTAGATCTAGCTGCCTCGATATCCATCAATTTCTGCTTCAAGTCATTTGCACGCTGCTGCGCAATCTGTGCATCGGCTATCGCATCCTGTTCTGCCTTTAACTTGGCATCCAGCTCGGCCATGCGCAAGTCATGCTCTAACTGCTCCTCCGCACGTTCCATCAGGCGCTGTTGCTCTTCTTCTTCTAGTTTCTGCTTCAGTTCGAGTTCACGCTTTCGCTTCTCCTCCGCCCGTTCCGCTTCCTTCGTACAGACAGGACATGGGTCTGGCATCGACTGATGACATTTCCACTTCAGCTTGTGGCGATTGGCAACACACATGCCGGAGTACGGGTGCTGACAGGGCATCTGAGAATGATCTGAGATCTGATGACATTTCAGCGGGCAAGTATGGATGCCGCAGTTCAGCATGGTATTGCTAGAGACAACGTCAGTAGGAAGTCCCTTGGCTGATTCTGACATCCTCACCATAGCTCTGTGCATCCGCCATCGGGACAAAGAACATCAAATTCCGACGCAGATTTGATGAGGACCGTCCGACCCGGGTGTCGGTCACATTTGATCGGGAAGCCTTCATACATGTAGCCGCCTTGCTTGACGAGCTGGAAGAATTTGCCCCAGAGTTCTTTACCCTTCCGAGCTTTGATAAAGGTCTCCGAGTTTCCGATGAGGATGAATCCGTCTCGAGCACGGGAGATGAGCACGTTAAGGCGCTCAGGGGAATTCATGAAACCGATGTCGCTGGAGTTATTAGACCTCGTCAGACTAGCAATGACAATATCGCTCTCTTCGCCCTGGTAGTTATCTATTTGAACAACGTCAGTCGTTAGCGATAAGTTGAACAGTAAATATATACCTATTGTAGCAAGTCTAATGCGCCTCTTGGACGTATTTACAGCCGGGGAGAGAAGTCCAGCGCGGATGAGATCATGCGAATCGAGATCATTGAGTACGGGGTCATTGTCCTTCTTCAGAACATCTCGAAGCTTAGAGAGTTGCCCAAGGTACGGTGTGAGAACAACTAGCTTATCTGTCCCATAGCCTTGCTGGGCAAGATAGCGTACGATCTTCCAAATCATTTGTACTTCGTACGTGTTCTGTTTCGATGACGATGAGGCCTCATCGCCTCGGTCTGATATGCGGGCGTCATTATCTTCAGGATGTCTGTGGTCAATGAAAACGAAGTTGTTCTGGACACCACGAACGTCTGCACGACCCTGAGTCTTGGGAGCATCAGTAAGGTCAGGGTACGTGAGCGTCCTGATGAATGCTGAAATCTCCGGACGCATACGATGCTGGGCTGTCAAAGTTTCATGAGGGAAGCCCTTGAGAACGAGACGCTCAAAGAGCGATCTGTTGAGCTCAAAGCCGTCACCCTTTTCAACTGTCAAATTGTAGTTGTTGACTTTCGGACGCAGCTGCCTGTGAAGAGTTAACATCAGCAAAGCATCCCAGAAGTTGTCATCGGCCCGCGTACTTGTGGTCTCCAATGAGGATCATCTGGCTTGTATTCTCACTCATCGCAGTGAGGACGTGGCTTTCAAGAATCTCACCAGCCTCCTCCACGAGAAGGACATCAGGTTTCGCTGCACGAATGTCCTGTGCGAACTTGGCCGCTCCAGTCGTCGTACATCCAATGATTCTCTTCCCCGAGAGAGTTGCCACCGTGCCCTCCCCGAATTTGCGAGAAAGTTGATCTTGGCAATCATTATGGTTCTTGCCGAGCGTGCAAATCTGGTCGAGGATGGTTTTGCGTATGGCTAACTTCCATTCCTCCATCGAAGCATGACGAGCATCTAGAGGCATATTCCAAATGTGAGCTGCCGCACGTACATGAGGTTCGTCTTTGAACTGCCCAGCATCGAATCCTCTTGACCACCGATAGATAAGTTCTTCAGAGTCGACTGCTTTGCCATCCTTGCCAACACGAGTCATGCCTGAATCGTCGAACTCGGGTACGTGGAATGCATCGAAGTAGGCAGGTTCCTCGAACTCAATGTGCATGAGGACGTCCTTGAAGCCAATCTTCGAATCTATAAACCTGTTCATGGCTTCCTCTAGTTGATCGCAGTGAAAAGCCGAAGCACTCTTCAGCTGGTCAATGATACTCCAATCAGCTTTGGATCGCATGAAACGCTCTTTCTGCTGGCTCGCAAGGCCAAGGTGGGCAACCTGCGTGTTCGCTCTGCCGCCGAGACGAACCATACTAGTGTCTGGAATGCCAATCTTTAAGAGGTCTTCCAAGAACTGATCCAAGGCATGGTTCGTGTAACAGACGACGAGGATTTTCTGCTCGGTGTGATCATGGATAGCCTTCGCCAGCAGCGCACCAATGAATGATTTTCCGGTTCCTTTTGGACGTCAGCAATGGAAATATAAACAGGTGGTTAAGGATCATCACCTGGCGGGCCCTGAATGAGAGAGACCCTCTGCGTGAGTCCTGCAAGAAGTGATGCTGCCTGCGCTTTATCAAGGACAATGCGGGTTGGAGTCTTCAGCAGCCCCTGCAAATCCAGAGACGGATTCATAGCAAGCGGCCGTGTAACCTGAGTAGCAGTCACCGAAGCGCTACCGATGAGGTTCTCCTTCTTCCAGAACAGGAGCTCTTCCGACAGTGGGATGAATTGCATGTTCTGGAGAACCTTCAAGACCGGCTCGAAGGCAAAGAGGGCAGTGTCGATCTGAATGAGCCGAATGTTATCAGGTGACTGCAGACGAAGGAGAGTCTTTTCGATGCTAGCCTCTCCTTCCAGCTGAATCACGATAACAGGTGGCTTCCGCGCAAGTAGTTCCTCGATGCGATGAATACTTCCGAAACTGACGATTTGATTTCCCGAAACGATGCACACAAGAGACTGATGTTTGAGAATTTTGGAACCTGCGGGATCTTTCTCGAGATAAGACTTGCGCTGCTTGTCAGGGACACTTTTCATCGACTTGAAATCATCTTGGCATTGGAGTTTAATGCCCCACCGAGTCTTCCTATCATTTGTGCCGCTGTAAACACCGTCGAGCATGACGCCATCGATGGTAAGCCCACGGTGACGCCCTTTCTTCTTCCCTAAAGCAGTCTGGAGCTCTTCCTTCATCTCATTGATCATCTCTTCGCGCAGCAAGCGGAAGGTGTTATCCAGGTAGTCAGCTGCACGAGTTTCCTCGCCATCAGGATCCTCCAATACGCCACTCGGGCGAAGGAAAGGAGGCTGTTGGGAAAGGATCTCGTCTGCAGTCGGAAGAATGGAGATTTCCCTGAAGTCGACAAAATCATTATCATGGCGACCACCAGGTCCACCAACCGCAGCGACGGGCATGCCAGACTTGAAGGTGGATAGAATGTGTTCAATGCGGTATCCAATGTCTTTAATGCTCTGTTGGGATGAATTGAGAAGCTTCGAGAGGATACTTGGCTTCTTTGCGACGTCACGATATGAGGAGGTATTTCCAATAGTGAGATTCATGAGACGAAGGAGAAGCACTGCGAATGATTCCTGGGCTTGCTCATTGAGGTCACCTTGGTCAAACGCTTGACAAAATGCGGTCCAAAAAATTGGGGGATCAACTATAGCAGTGAGCAAATGGTCCAAGACATCACCGAGGTCCGTCGCTCGGAAGAGATACTGGAGAAGAGTAGTTGCAGTACCGTTAAGGAAGGAAGAAGCGGTATTGTGACGCATAGCAGCCTGTACTGCGCTGGAACCATTAGGGCTCTCAACGATTTTGTTGATACACGTTGCAGGGTCTTGCTGAGCACAAATGGCTTCCAAGAAGAGAGAATAGTTTGTATTTGCAGGAACCTTGCCTCTGAGGATGTCATTGAGACGTTTATCAAGTTGAGCTGCTCGATTCATGGCCCAGTAGACTGGTAGTATGAGTTGGTGTGTGGAGGGTGTGTTGAGAGAATGAGTCCTCGTGGAGGTAGGATGGCTCAACGTGTGGGCCACGACTTGCCAGCCGGCCGCGTACAATTAGTAGTAGTATACATAAGGGTTATTATTACTATTACATAGTAACGTTATATAACTGGCAAATGGAAGCGATGATGAAGTCTGCGTACCACTGCGACTAGAATAAGGGATAGTCCTGACTCCTGATCCGATAAGTTTATTGCAAGTGTGAATGAGAGACATTGAGAGTGAGTTGACTCGTCGAATGCGGGGATCCAGGAAAATTTGAACTTCAGCGTCGTTGGGCCAGGATGCTGCCGCGGCCGTGGCAAGGACCTCACATGATCACAGTGCCACTGTACTACTAGTATGCGCTATTTTTGACGACTTCTCGATTCACTGTGCTCTCAGTTCGACTGACCATCGATGGCTTCATACTCAAATATCATTGGACTTCACCCAAGGTTTAATTTGTCATAAGTGATATGACTTCGAGACGGGCGCAAATGTTGGAGCTGTCCCAGCTCAACCGCCTCCCTACAAGTCACGTGACATCACATGACCTGTCCAAATTTACTGTAGCACACAGTTTTCCATCGAAGGTTGTTTACTACATGAACGAGAG
>PVYJ01003123.1:41710-61189 GCA_002995095.1 Rhizopogon sp. AM-2018a | reverse complement strand
TTGAGAGTGATCAGAAAGCCTATTTGGCCATTCCCGCCACAATACCAAAAACGTATGTCTTTCCTCTTTCTACCCTCAAGTACCAGCTTATCATCCTTGTTACAACTCTCCTAATACATTATATCCTTCTCCTCAATGTCCAGATCAACTCAATCCAACTTTCAACACCGAAGGGGGTCACTCCCCGAAATCAAAGTTTTGCTCAGCCGACACTAACTTGCCGCTGACTAAGCTACTAGCCTCCGCGAGCATTCAAGCTTGAGTTGCGGGTGTACTTAATCACCTATGGACTGCATAGTAACCTATGTCGATCATCCATAGTTCCCAGCCCTAGCGCTAACGCGGTGAAAGTCCAGTTTCATTTTTATCTTTCTACCCCTGTGCAGTAGAGGCACCGTTTTATCCCCAGATAGCTCTGGAGTTCTGATTACCCTGCAGTCGAATCCAAGAACTTCATCTGGTATCACAGCAACTACGGTGTCACCAATTCCATCATGATCGTCTTTGAGAGTCGAGGGACTTCTTTATCCCAATTCCAGCAAGTTGTATTACGCTACGTGTAACTGGCGTATTAGTCCATCTATCATACATTCACAATCTTCTCAGACTCAGACGTGCGCCTGAGTAACTGGTGTATTCCTGGCTACGTTCGGTCATGCATCATGTCCAATCTAATCGACCTTTCGTTCCTGTACAATACTTACGTCGCTTAGATGCTCGGTCGCCCATCGCGTACCTTTTGATGTCTTTAACAATCCAACGTCAATGTTCCAGAGACAGGGCCATATCATTTTATGCTCAAAAATCTGTGGTCTGCACTTGGCATTAAGGCCCGACCCACCTGTTAATCTTGAAACCTTGGCCCTCGGACTCCGGGCGAACGGGTGAGGTTTTCAGTACTTTGCATTCATCGGTCTCTAGCTGCACGTCATACGTTCCAATTTGGAACCGAACAGTGATGATTCCGAGCAATTTTGTATTCGCAATTTCCGGAGCGATTACTACCTCTGCAAGACCGTCACTGTCCCAAGACCCTTTGTAAACTTTCATTTCAGGGGCATGCTGTCTCTGTCTGTGATGAACCTGCTGATAGGTACGGTACCCTCAGAGCTCGTCACTTCACCATGGAAGCCAGTTCCTTGATGTCCCTGGTTCTCCCCGGTTTTCCCTGTTGCTTCTTGCCAGCAATGCTCCGGGCTCGTTCCAGAACACGGATCAGAAGGAAATCCAATAGGCGCTTTTGGGGAGTATAAATGCAAGATGATTCAGTAGGTGTCAATCATCACGAGATGGAAGGTCTTGCTAGTAGACGGAGTGCTACTACCTTCTCGTGGATCCTCCTCATATTATCACTTGTAGAAGTATGATTCGAGATCCTAACCTGGTTGAAATACTGGCTCATTAATATATATTTCCAAAGGTCACATATGCATACCGCTTCCCGTCACACCATCTTCATCGCCGAGCCCTACCCGGAACCTGGTCCGCACTCGGATGCTGGACGTGCGTATGCATTTCACGATATGGTCACTTTCTGACCACATCTCCAGCGATAACGTTGGCGGCGTACGAACGCTCTCTTCGGCTGGATACGCAGACAGTGCGAATATGACTATCGAGTCATGCATCAGCTATTGTTCCACTGGCTCCAATGCCTACGTCTATGCAGGTGTCGAGTATGCTGAGGAATGTTGTACGTGCCGTTCCATAAACGTATTTGATTTTTATGGTATATCTCTTGCAGACTGTGGCAACTACTTCGCCAGCGGCGCCACCAATGTCAGTTCGTCCGACTGTAACATGCCATGTGACGGTAATGCTGCCGAATTTTGCGGTGCTGGCAACAGACTGGATATTTTCTGGAGTGGGGCCCAACCTCCCGCTCCGCCCACCATGCCTCCTAGTGTCGGGAACTGGTCATTACTCGGATGTTACAGGTATGTTCAGTGTACAAGAATGAAGCATGAGCTAATCCACATTCGTATTAGCGACTCAAATCCGCGAGCCTTGTCATATGGTACTGCTGTGACAGGAAGCGTTGACGTCGAAACGTGTACCACTGCATGTTACAATGCTGGATACCCCCTAGCGGGCATGGAATACTCCGCTGAATGCTGTGGGTACGCATGTTGATCGAGTGTTTGTTTTGCTGATGGAGTTGTAGATTGTGGCTCGACCCTCCAAAACGGCTCTGGTCCTGAACCAATCACGGACTGCAACATGGTTTGTGCTGGAAACTCGTCCGAGTATTGCGGAGGGCCGAACCGACTCAGTCTGTATAACTACACCCAAACTCTTCCAACATCCCCCACTACTGGGGTAGGCGGTAATGGTGGCGGCACTACCTCCACCGTCTCACCTGTGACCAGTGGCTTACAGGGCAATTGGTCGTATGCAGGGTGTTACGTCGACAACGTAAATGGGCGTATACTAGGAAACGAGCTTGACAGTGCTTCCACTACGGTGGAGAGTTGTATCGCAAACTGTGCTAGTCAGAACTTCACCATTGTAGGCATCGAATACAGCACTCAATGCTGTGAGTAGTCCTTGTGTCTCCTTCAGTCTTGGTAGTGTCTGACTCTTGCATGCCTAGTCTGCGGTGATTATCTTATTAGTGGGGCAACATTGGGTCAGGAGAGCAGCTGCAACATGGCCTGCGGTGGAAATGCGACGTGAGTGATGTCTTCTTGCTGATTCGTTTGATGTTGTTGACTGGTGTTAGTGAGGCATGCGGTGGTCCAAACCGAATGTCTATCTATAGCTCAAATGGAAATATAACGATAATACCTATTCCTGTGATTGAAACCACCAACTTGCCTGGACAATGGGCATATCAAGGCTGTTTGGCGTTAGTGATTCTCCACTGCCTATGCACAAGGTGCTGATGTCACCACTGCAGGGAACCGGCTGGATCGCGCGTGTTCCCCTACGAAATGGATTGGACCACTAACAATACCGTTGACGCGTGCTTAAACCAGTGTGCTGCCTTTGGGTATCCTGCAGCTGGGCTTGAATTTGGAAACCAGTGTTGTAAGCACATTAATCCACTGTTCTTCCTTGCAGAGTATTGATGGAGACAAGTCTGCGGCGATATCAGTGACGTTACAGCAACTGGGGAAACGTTCGGCCCGGATTCAGGTTGTACCATTCCCTGCACGGGCGACCCGTACCATCTGTGTGGAGGAGAAAGCAAGCTGACTACTTACTACTGGAATGGAACGATGAACACGTGGAACACCCCTACGCATACCGGCTACTATGAGGTGTGCCCCAACTTACTATCCAATATTCGCAAAGCGCTTATCATCTATGAAGTTCCTCATAGGAGGCCTTATCGTACCTCTCATCGCCACTGTAGGCATTAACAACAAAGTCACGTTCCTTGAGAAGTGGGGCACTTCAGAATACGCTAATTCTACTGGCGCGTATGAGTTGGATCTCAGCTTGGTAGACAATTACGAGCTGGCTTGGCGCGAGATGCATGTGAAGACCGACGTATTCTGTTCTGGTAGTATTGTTCTACCAGACAAGGGAGCAAGGTTCGTTGTCTTGTTATATCGTCATCTCATACTCACCCGTGTATTGGAATAATCAGGGTAATCAATGTGGGCGGATGGTCACTTGAATCAACTTTTGGTGTGAGATTGTATACGCCTAATGGAAGCCCTGGTGTCAATGGTACAAATGACTGGGAAGAAAATGTCAACGAGCTTACACTCCAGGTCAGTTTTGAATTGATGGTGCTGTTTCACTCAATTGATCTGTGCTCAGCGTGGCCGATGGTATCCTAGCGCGATGATGATGCCAAATGGAAGTATTTGGATCGTCGGTGGAGAATCTGGAAGCAACGCTTCTCCACAACCCAGCCTTGAGATCCTTCCAAAGCCCCCGGGCGGCGACACTGTCATTACATTGGACTATCTTCAGCGTACCGACCCTAACAATCTCTACCCATTCCTATTAGTGCTGCCCAGCGGTCGATTCTTCATTGGTATGTGACACTATCGCGAGATGAACTATTTCTTACACGACGAACAAGGCTACTACAATGAGGCACGCATTCTTGACCCTGTTACGTTCGATACGGTGACGGTTCTCCCCAACATGCCGGGAGCCGTGAACAACTTCCTCGCTGGGCGGACGTATCCCATGGAGGGGTCTGCGGTTCTTTTGCCGCAGTACGCGCCATACACAAATCCAATCGAGGTTCTAGTATGTGGTGGCTCGACGATCGGAGCTGCCATTGCGCTGGATAATTGCATCTCGATCGCCCCCGAGGTGGCGAACCCGACATGGACATTAGAACGCATGGTGAGTCAAGTTCGGTTCTGAGTATGTCAAGATTTGATGCCAAGCTCCGCGGCCTCAGCCTTCGAAACGTGTTATGCCTTGCATGGTGACCTTGCCCGGTAAATATGATTATGAATATGAATGACGGCATACCGGAAAAACTAATCGAATTTTAATTACAGATGGCACGTATATGATTTTGAATGGCGCTCATCAAGGTGTTGCTGGCTTCGGCCTTGCCACAGATCCCAATCTTAGTGCACTTCTATATGATCCTTCGAAGTCCGTTGGCTCGCGCTTCTCCATTCTCAACAATACCATTGTAGCCCGCCTGTATCACTCCGAAGCGACCCTGTTGCCCGATGGCCGTGTTCTGGTATCTGGTTCGGACCCTCAGACGTACAATCCCGATGGGTCCTTCAAGTATCCCGAGGAGATGCGCATTGAGGTTTATATCCCGCCGTACCTCAGTCAGGGATTGCAGCAACCTCAGTTCACTATCACTGAGACTGACTGGGACCTTGGTGGGCAGTATGCTATTACTGTTAACTTGTTCCAGGGAACGACGAGCGGCATGCGTGTCTCACTCGTGGCGGGTAAGACAAGCTTGTATTGGTGCATGCATCAGGTGCTGACTGTGGGTTATAGCTTCGTCTAGCACGCACGGAAACGTCATGAGCGGCGGGAGGATTATATTCCCCGCGTTCACATGCTCTGGAAATACCTGTACCATTACGGCGCCGCCGAATGCGTATGTGTGTCCACCAGGATGGCATCAATTGTTCATCCTTGACGGACCAACGCCGTCTCACTCTGCTTGGGTCCGCATTGGCGGTGACCCTGGGCAGCTGGGGAACTGGCCTGCTTACTCTGACTTCACCACGCCTGGTGTTTAGTCAATCCATTCGTTTTCCTATTTTCCTTCTAGATTTTTTATAACTTCATTTATGGGGAACTGTTTCGAACCAACTTCGAACTTCAAGATCCTATTCAATTCCCGATTGTTGACATTCATTTCTACTGAGCAGTCCTTCATTTCGACAGAGTCCTTCATTTGATTATGTATTGCCTGGTTTTCCGAACTTCGAAGTGAACATATTTTAATTTGTATTTACCCGTTGTAGTTGTCCTGGGTATAAAATAAAGTACTATAGTGATACAACTATCAATGTCATGGTATATCTCTGAGTGAACACAGAAGTTCAGCTTTACCCAAGTATGAAGTAGGATATCACATACCAACTATGGATAATGGAGCGAAGCTGCCTTGCAACTAGCCTCGCATGCGCCTACTACCAGTACTACGAGCGCTCTGAATCAGTGCTTTGCATGGGTGGATGAGGACTAGGCTGTCTATTCTCGCAGATCAATGGTGCTGTTTCGGAATCAACTGTGGTTTCGTCGACAGCCGTTCTGCATGGACAGCAGTCACAAAGGTGCTCTGTGCATGGATGTTCTGCCAAAGCAGAATTGGTTAAGCGAGGCTCAGGAAATCGCTGTGCTTACGTATTGACATGAAGTCAAGACATATTCCAGACAGGACGTCGCAGCATGCAGTGAGCCCGAGCGCGCAACATGTCTCTGCAGCATCAGACATAAGTAGTCGCAGTGTAACTTTCTTGAGTTTGGAGCTTCCTGAGAGTTATTTATTTGGCACTGTTTTCCAAAGCCTTTGAGAATAAACAACAGCAAACACCAGGTGACCAGTCAAACAAAGCGTAAATGACACTCCGTTCAGACCGACTATGAGCGCCGGTGCGGTCGTCAACATGGAACCCATCGCTCCCTTTCGGACGCACAGAGGACGCGCGAACGGTGCTCACCATGATAGCGCTGGCGCAGGACGGAGAGCGCACCACAAGAACAAGCAATGGGTCGCGGATGGTGCCACCAGCAGAAGTAGCATACCTCATGGAGGCGCAGACGCCGAGCGATGGGAGCGTGGAGGACACAGAGGAAGCAGGGGCAGAGGAAGAGGCACACGCGGCAAGTTTCCCAACACTATCTTCACTTTGCGTCAAGGAGGCATGCTAGAGTCAGCTGTTCCCAGTGAAGACAACAGCGAGATGGAGGATGCTACTGATGTCGATGAAGTCGAGGAGCATGAGCCAGAGACACCTGAAGAAAAGGAACGATTCTGGAAAGAGGTGTGTCATATGCCTTACTCACTTTATATTACCTTCACTTGGGCGCACAGCTTGTGAAAGGGCGAGAAGCCGAACGCAAAAAGGCTATCACGGAGGGCAAAATGGACGATCCAAATGTACCAAAACGACTGGAAGATGCTATCACGATGGTTGGTACATGCATGAATATGTGCCCCCGATTCGAACGGTACCGTCGTGAGCGCGAGAACAACCTCTTTGAATGGGAAATTGTACGGGAACTGCTTTCAAGTCGTAAGCACGCTAGATATCTGCGCTGATTGCTCGTTAGGTTCCAGGAACCAAACGCGTCGATCATAAGAGAGCTGTCAAAATGTATGAACGGGCAGCTGGTGACAAGACGCTACCCTCCGACCTTCGACCTCCTAAAGTTCTTCGAGTACGTTTCTCCGACATATGCTATTCTATGCATCCTGATTGAATTTAATTTATCGTAGCGCACACTCGACTACCTTTTCCACGACCTACTTCCACGAGGCGGCTTTTCTGCCACCTTCAATTTCATTCGTGATCGTTCGCGTGCTGTGCGAAGTGATTTCACAATGCAACATGAAATGGGGCCCATTGCAATTGAGTGTCATGATAGATGTGCACGGTTTCATATCCTTGGTCTTCATCTGGAACGCGACCGACCCGGATCCCAGATTAGTCTGGAGGAACAGCAGCTGAAGTACAGTGCGTTGACTCGCCACATTACGAATCTTCTTTATAAACATCGCACTCGCAGCTCTCCAAAGTCTAAAGGAGTTTTATGAAGACCAGCGAGGAAGATATCAATCACAAACAGAACTCGAAATGCGAGTGTACCACCGTCTGATCCATATCCGTGACCAGAAAGAGCGACAGGAGGACATTCCGTCCTCTATCCTCGAGCATCCGGTGTTCAAGCTCACTACCAAGTTTCGCCTGCTCGTGCAGGCGAAGAGTGCTCCTATCACTCGGAATTCTACTCTTTCCGTCGACCACGAGGCGATGGGCGTCTTCAACGAACTAATCACGGTGCTTCAGGGGGAAGGAAACTACGCCATGATCTATCTGGTCGCATGCATCATAGAATACCTCTTTGGTACCGACACCGTCGACGATATTGAGAGCCTAAGGGGAAATCTCGCCACCCCGGATATCATCGATGGCAACTCGGCTGCTGTAGATGAGCACCACGACACTGTTGTAGAGGAAGTGGATGATATGCAGGAGGAAGAGGAACCGCCCTTCGAGGCTGACCTGGTGGATGTCCCGCAATCCTCCCCGAAGCCCCTAAATCGAAGTGGAACACAGTGGCTAAATGACACATTTGGTCCAGCACCGACCGAATCGGCATTCCTGCACACTCCTCAACCTGTCTCACAATCACCGAAGTCTGCATTCTCAAATCTGACCGCTGTTCCCAATGTATTCGGGTCGACAACATTCCAAACGTCGACATTCGATTCCACGAGTGGGTTTGGGTTTGACTCAACGCCTGTCCCTCCATCAGTATTTGGATCTTCTTCAAGCCAGATCTCTGTCCTTAGCGAAGCGCCCCCTTCGGGTTTGTCAACCTGTTTCCGTTTTCTTGTTTATTAATCATGTCAACTTCCAGTTTTTGGCCAACCTCCACTTGTCCCGTCTCTAGCCCCTACAGCGCCCAGCAAGAACACCACCCAGGCCGTACCTCAGGGATTTCCTTCTATTTTCAACAAACCATTACCTCCTTCTGCCGAACTCCCTTTCACGTCAGAGGTCAATGAGGATTCTAATACTTTATCTATACAAGAACAGCCTACTCTCAATCCGCATGCTCCAGTATTCGCCCCACAAACTCCATTGCCATCAGGCATGATACCCTCTGCTCCATTTACCAGTCCATCAATGCTTGGTCAAGGGCCGCCGCCCGTCAACGGGTTTGGCCCAAAGCGACGGCGTCCAAGTGATTTCTTTGATGAACCCTCAAACACAGTCCCTACTCCCACTCTAGTCACGTCTAAATCTCAGGGACCCGCTCGGTTGTCCGCGACCTTTCCACAACCTACACCCTCGTATCATCCTCCAGTTCTACCCTCCCTCATCACTTCACAGCCAACTTCTGGCATGCCCCGTGATTCTTCGGGTGTCTTGGATGAAACACCACCCTCTCAACCGCCACCTTTGAGTAGGCATCACCCGATATCTTTACCGCCAACACCCACTGCCACGTCATTTATTCCTTCAGCCCTTTCTGGCAAGTCCACTAAGGCTATCTTTGGGTCCCTCAAGAACCTTCAGACTTCTTCGCTCACCGCTACCCCTACAGAGATTCTTAGTCCTCTGGTACTTTCGTCGCCTGCGACAAAATCGACACTTAACTCTATGCCGAGCCTGCTCCGACGTGACTCTGTACACACCCCGCTGCGTTTAGGGATCACTGCTGCCGACCTTGAAGTGGTTTCGACTAAACTGGGGAATGGCAAGACACCTGATTCTTCATCCACAACCCAAATAGACAAAGAAGCACTCAAATCAAAAGCTTTCTCTTTTATTCGGAAGAGCTTGCTGATCAAGGAGGCTTTCCATGACTGGAGGGAACAAACAGCCGCTCGTACCCAATGGAAAGAGGCCTGTCGGCGGAGCGATGCCTATAGTCAGCGTGTACAGGCAGAGCGGCTATCGAAGAGTACTAGCTCATTGCCGCAGGAGAACAAGCGCAAAGTAATTTCGCCAGATCGGCCCAGCCCTGTCAGGAAGCGGCTCAGAAATCGCTTGTCCGGTGAATACAGGCCACCGCCAAGTGATGAAGAACTTCTGAAGCGGTTCGAGAAGGTCAGTACCATACACTTATCAACTGTCGCGCTCCTTTTTGAATACCTGATGGTTTTAGAATCGTGAAGAGAACGAACGGCGCTGGGCTCGTGGATCTTTCCTTCATGTACTGCAGCAACACTTGAAGTCGACCTCACGCACTGTTCCCGAAAGCTGGTCTGCGTGGCTATCCTTGAATCAAGATAACGATGGGACCGCCATCTGGCTCGAACTGAAATTTGATGTACCCGAATCTGGCAGCTGGAGGGACGTCCATATATTCCAGATACCAGTGGTACCACAGCCGCGCAACAACACAGTGGTATACCCGGGTATCATCATTTTCGAGCGAACCCCGGTTAATGAGGTCAACGACCCTCTGGAAAGGTTAGCTGCGATGAGTTGCCTGCTACAAGTTGCTAATGCCTTCATTGTAGAAAATACCGAATGCTGGATGATTGTTCACGTTTAAGAGATATCATCGAGTCATTACCTCCAGATCGGCATTTTACCCCATCCCTCTTGACAATATCTTGGAGTGATGGAGGGCCCGATTCCTCTGCCGATTTTAATGATATGGTAAACCCAACGTTCCACTGAAATTGAGTAGCTGCTGACCATGTTTGAAGGTTGCCTCAATACTTCACGATAAAGTCGCATCTTCCCATGTTGATCTAGCATTAACATCAACTGCCTCGGACCTTGACTTTAAGTTTCAGGCAGCTTTGCAGTCACTCAAGCTTGATACGGACGGAAACCTAGTACAGTGGACATCTGTACCTGGTACGTCAAAGTCATGCTTTGCATAAGATTACATCTAATTTTGGGACAGACCTCTTTAGACAGTGGAAATCCATATGGCAGACATTTACGTCCCAGCTACTGGAGCAAAGCACGCTCAATGGGGAATGTAAGCGAATGATGCGCTGAAACGTTTAGTCCTGATGAAGATTGCCAGATGGCTGGAGTTTCCATGGAAGATTCCTGGAGTTGTGCATAGAGCTGCTTAACGCCATCTCTAGTGCTGTGCTTCAACTGACTAGTGGCAACAACCTTGAAGGCGTCCTCCCCAACCTGGAGATGCAACACGTTAGAGATTCAGAGTAGGTCATACTTACTGTCAAGCTATATTCTCTCCGCTTATCACCTGACAGCTCAACGTTTGATGTGGTTTCACAATGGCTGGATAATCTGTCGTTGCAGAATGCTAGCGTTGGATGTCTCGCAGACGTCCTGAAATCACATCAGGCGCTTGGCCGAGGTATGCCAACTCTACATAGATTGTATATACCGCTGAATTTGCTTGCCTCAGAATTTCCCTCGGAGACCTTTGTTCAAAACCTATTCGAGGTTGCTCAGGAGCTGTCTGCCCAACGTTCTGGTCTCAACGCTGTGACCTCTACCTGCATACGGAAGACTCGTATTGATGCAGCGACGTCAAATATTACGTCCAAGCAGAGTTCTTACTCGGATGAGCTCAGTGCCCTTCATTCAGCCAGGTTGCGACAGGCATCCAAACGTATAGCATCGTTTGATGCCTCGTCCACACGGTGCGTCATGAATGATAGAATGTCCTGACTTAACTGACTGTCGTCCACAGGTCGTCCACACCTGCGAAACGGAGAAGATTGTCCATCTCTGACGATTCAACGCAGAGCGAACGTGAAAGTCCTCCACTGAGCACAACTAGTCCTGCTTACACCTCGCCCTCGATCGGTTCTACCACTCCTGAAAAGTCCACTGTGGTTACACCTGCTATGCTTCGTGCTCTTACTAAAGATATACGGACCAAGTTTAGTTACTAACTTACGAATGGCCGGGCTCATTCCATGGCTTGTTATTACATACCTGTATTGCATATTTATTTGCTCGTCCCACGGGGCAAAAAAATGGTGATAGGAAACCAGATGCATTGTTCAACATGTAATCGGTACAAAAACCTACAATAAAGTACAGTGTACGAAAGAGAATACAGGACTCCTACAGCAATGTAGTAGTACAAACTAAGAACCAATTATGCATTTTAGCAATTGTACCATGTGCTTTCTTCCTCTGAAGAGCATTTCACGAGAAGGCGAGGGCAGACCAGGTGGCAACTGCGCCAACTGCCATAGCCGCTGCAGTCTGGGCAACAGATGACACTATCCTCCTGGGGCGTTTCTTATGTCTGCGTTCCTCGACCGGTAATTCAGGAGTCACAACCGCGGTCAGGGCTTCCACCGCAATATCCATCTTGGTTGAGACAGGGGTTACTTCAACTTCTGAGTGCTTGCGCTTGAGAGATTTGAAGGTCTGCAAGGGCACTATGAGAGCGATGAGTAAATAAGTATATTTTACGTCACCTCTACTTCTGCAGCGATGACAGACAGCGCCTCCGTCTTGGCTGTCTGAATCGTTTGGATTCTCTCCTCCACTCGTTTCTCAGTCTCCTCGCGCAACGTCTTCATCTCTGCAGCTTATGATCAGACGAGGAAGACAATGACAATCAAATAATGCAAACCAATGACCAAGGCATTGAGGGCATCGGCACAAGCTTTGACTTCTGTCATGGGAGACGCCAAGACGTCATCACTCTCCACATCGATCCTTGATTGCAAGTCAGAGACCTGGTCCTGAAGGTCTGACAGAGAAGATAGCCTGTCTTCTGCAGCCTCCAAGCGCGATAAAAGTCGCTCAGATTCAGGCTCCATCGCATCAACCTGGTGCTGAAGGTCATAAAGGTCGTCCTCTGTTAAAGCGTGACGATCCTTGATGTCATCAACACTGGATAGCAGCGCATTTACTCGAGCCTACATAGGCTTAGTCAGAATATAAGGCGCCGAGATGGACATCTACTTGCCTCGACGATCTTAATGGAGTCGTGGAGATCTTCACGGTCGTCATGACCGACATCTTGCGGTTCATCCGACCGCACCTCAGTGATGGAAGGCAGAACAGGTATGGGTGCCAGTACGGACGGCTCGTCCTCCACTGTCGCAAATGGTGGGAAATTAGAAAGTGAACGGTGGAGCCGTTCGGAAAAGCTCTCGAACGACCCAGGCTCTAGGGATCCCATGTGTCCAAATGAACACATCGAGGGGAGTTTGACTCTGTTTGACTCATCCAGCCGGCGTGAGGCGGGCTGCGGGGATTCATCTCGGGATTCTGGCCATGCTCCAATGACTTCCGGCTGTTCAGGGGCCTCAGGGGGTGATGGCGATGGCGTGGAAAGCTCCATGGGTGAATGAGACCGCGAGTTCGGGAGGTGGTCAGGAGACGAAGGGGCATCATCATCGATGGATGCGATGGCCGGTGGAGTCCATGGTTGGGGAGATTCGATGTCAAGGGGATCTGCGATCTTGTGGCAGATATCTTGCATCAAAGCCCCGAGTGATGGGTTCTTTCCGAGTAATGAACACCCTAAAAAGTCCGCAGAAAAGTCTGGGCGCAATGAGACGCAGGAGCGAAGTTCGTCCCAAGACATCTCTTCTATATCTGAATCACGCTCTGAATGTGAAGCAGCTTCGTTGGACGAGCCGGATGGCGAGGACGAAAGGGACTCTGAAGACGGGGAAGGATGATATGAAATAGGACTGTTGAGACCATAGCGCCCAGAGCTCAGTTTTCTGGAGCGAGGTTCATGACTCAAGGAGTCAGCGGGAGTAATATGCCATGGAGGCGTATCGCGGATGTCCAAGATATCGTGCTGGAACTCGATACGAGCCGTGACCGGCGAAACGAGGGAGGCGCCTTGTCCCACGGCCTTGCCAAACGTCAAGATGTCACCATCAGCAAGGGTGGTCTCCACCTCAGGCTGCAGGGTCCTTGATACAGTTTCACCTTGCTTCCGCACATGTGTTCCATGGCGGGATTTGAGATCAACAATGTACACCTGGGACACAGCTCGTCAGGTGCCGCCAGATGTGACAGAAAGAGCTGTGCCTACGTGGCCACTGGCGGCCAACACAAGTTTGGCGTGCTTTGCGCTCACTACTGGACATGCAAATACAGCATTCTGATCATCGTTCTCTTTCCTCATAGACCTATCGTCTGAGATTGATTTGCGCCCGATATTCACATGGGAGGTGCGGGTCTTGAAGAATGAAATGCTATGAGCGAGCCTTCCACCGCACGTATCGATGTGGAGAGTTATGCCTTTGGAAGAACCGGTCTACAGGTGCAATTGAAGCGAGCAAAGAGGGAGCTTACCGGTGACCGGTTGCTGTGGATCACAGGGGCAAGTAGCTGGGGGGGCAAGGTTTGTGCCCAAATACTCTACGTCGTCATCCATGATGGTCGTCGATTGCAATGTAGAGTGGAAATCTGAAATTCTGGAGGAGAAGGGGGACAGTCTGTGCGTTGGTGGCGGTAAAGAATGAGAATGGGGGGTGACCTTGGTGTTGCCCTCAAGGCCGTGCTTTATCGCCTGGCCCTTATTAATCCCGGACCGGACTATCTCCTTTTACGGATATCTTCCGGGTATTCACACCGAGAGCTTCCTAGCCTGCAGTTTCTGCATACAAAGTATTACTAACATTCAACGTATTTTGGCAACTCCAGGTGTGATACGAAACATCAAACATGTGCTAGACGACAGAATTGACGGGCATGGTGACAAGGATGCTGAAACGGAAATATATCTTATATGTATGTCATCGACCCCTGTCATGAGGGTGTATAGTGGGCGAAGTAAGGATGGTTGAGGGCGCGTTTTGCTGTAAATATGATGAGACAACGAAAAGTGAGTAGGCTCACGGCACACATACCAGAAATCCGTTTTGCTGTGTCATAGGTCAAAGTGTGCTACGAAGGGGGATGAGCATTATTGAAAAAATGGAGCCGCAGAGCACTATTAATAGCAATGACAACCTACCGCGAGCAAGTCCAAACCTTGTTCATCGAGATTAGGTACAATACTCTTGAGCTCTTGCTTGGACCACCGAGGGAAGGTATCCTTATAGTCTGGTAATTGAGTGACACCGGGCCAAGTCTCTTCAATTGGCGTGCCGAGGATCCTGCATTGAGCGATCAAGGGTCAGTGGACTAGGTCAATCTGATTGTGTAGGGTATCACCTGAAGATCTTGAAGATCTGGTCAATCTCAGAGTCACCGGGAAAGAGAGGACTCCCGCGCATCACCATCTCAGCAAAGATGCACCCAACTGACCACATGTCAATAGCCGTGGAGTAGTGCCGAGAACCAAGCAAGACTTCAGGCGCTCGGTACCATAACGTCACAACCTAGAGTAGCAGCAGAAATGTTCAGGTCACGATCTCACACGTCGCTAAAATGGGAAATTGGTCATTTACCTCGTGGGTATATGTTCTCATCGGAATGCCAAAGGCTCTTGCGAGGCCAAAATCTGCGAGTTTGAGGTTATTTTTCTTGTCGATAAGCAGGTTTTGAGGCTTGAGATCGCGATGCAAGATTCTATGCGAGTGGCAGTACAAAAGGCCGGCATTGAGCTGATGAGTAAATTTCTGCAATGTGATAAGTCAGTCAGTCTAAATGACAAATCACGTGACGACCATTTCACGCCACCCCATCAACCATCGATGCGACGAGCGACAATCTGATATTGACATTGCGTGGAATCAAGGGTGGAATCAAGAGTTAGATGAACAAGAATGGCGTGCACGAAGCGTTCCAATTCCTTGCACCAGTGGGAAAGAAATTGGACTGCGCAGTTGATTGACGCCCTCACATGAAGCGACGCGTCCAAGCGCGAAACATGCATTCATCACGCGCCACAAATCGCGTAAATCAAAGCGAGTAGCCGATATGGAGCCACATTCTAATGCCAAGCCAACTCACCTTGACAATGCCGATGGCAATGGGCGTACCAGCTGAGTTGGCGTTGTCCATGTAGCGCTTCAAGTCTACATCCAGGAATTCAAAGACAAGATAAAGCTTCTGCTCAGCGTGTACAATATCAAGCAGTCTGGCTCAGGCATTTAGCCTTGATGAGTAGCTGGCAACACGTAGACATCGTACCTGACGATATTGTCGTCCTTGAGTTCTTTCAACAGACTGATTTCTCGGATGGCAGTGCTCGGGACTCCTTCATCCTCTGCTTCAAGTCGTATTTTCTTAAGAGCTACGATCTGATTCGTTGTGACGTCCCGCGCCTTATAAACAACACCATATGTGCCTAAGCGCGCGCGAATAATTATGAGCGGAGTAAACAGTAAAAGTGGCTAGACTGTGATCGCACCTTCCCCTACAACGCGCGTCACGCCAGTTCATGGTAGCCCTAATGTAAACACAAGACTGGTACGCACCAACTTTCTCAATTTTTGCGTAGCTACATTTCAGCGAAGTTAATTGGCCTTGTCGACTATTGTGGGCGTGAAGCAATGTGCGCACCGATCCATGCGTCAGCAGAGTGCACAATCCGTAGTACTTCTGTTGACTGGAAAAGCGGGTATCGATATTAATCGAGTGTTTATCGCGTGAATGATAGGGAAATTTGGTCTAAACCTAGCGGGGGGACACAGAGAGCAAGTAAAGACAAGCTCGCCAACCCCGTCACTGCACGAGCCGATTATTGGTGAGATGAATGTTCACAAAGTCAAGCGCCTGCAGTCAACAGAAGGAGAGTGGCGAGGTGGGCGTGACGTGGAATGGAGCGACAGGGATTGTGTACTGAGGGTCGATGTGATATAAAGAGCCTCGGCAAAGTGCGACACCGCCACTCTGTCAGACTTGTCACTCATCGATGAGATATACATAAGAGTGTGTACATTCATCAGATCCGTCCCCTGCTCGAGACTCTACTAATTACAATCATATGTATCGCTTTTCTGATCATCACCATCATGCTTTCTTCCCCAACTCAGTTAATGCTTTTGAAGGCGCTCGCACTAATGAACCCCTTTTCAGTACTAGAAACGGCATGTCCAAAGGAGAACCCGTCGGACCGGAGCTCTCGAGGTGGCTGGAATAATATCAGCCAACACTCCACCATCCTGCTGTCTCTCACTCCAAGCTCGGTTGTCAAGGCTTATAACAATAGTCTCCTGTGAAACCGTCAACCCGAGTCGGAGAACATCTGTCGCCGTGATTCCATGGCGTTGGAAATGACTGGACTTGAAATCTAAATGCAATATATGGGCGCGTGATGAGAAACATAATGTGTCAACTAAATCCAGCTTAATATGCTGTCAACTCTAGCTTGACTGGACATGAACTGAACCAAGGAGATATACATGACGTCATGTCAAGTCCATGGTATTTAAGCGCAAGAAACAATGGGTGGAGGGCGGTCTGCGGCTCCTTCCCTGTAAATAATGCACGCAAATCTTCAAAATTTTCCTTCCGACTCGGAAGGTCATGGGGCGTACTTCGATGAACTGCGGAACCTTTTCTTTTCTCACACTTCAATCATCTCAGCCGCTTCCCACCTGTAGATCAACATGAACCAATGCTTGACGAACTTAAAGAACGAACACTTGCCAAAAACCCATGGCTTCATGTATGATACTTGTGGGAAGCAATCGCTCTTCGAGCGATAGTCCTAAGGTGGTGGACTTGGCCAGCTACAATATGTTATCTTCATCTTTCCCCTTGAAATGAAACCGTTTTTGACGCTGACTTATCAGTGCGCACCGGCGTTCCTGCAATGTAAATGGCTGTGCACGGAATTGACAGCAATAATTTATCCATCGAATATTACGGAGTTTCATGGACGCATATTCCTGCTACTTACAGGTGGTAGAGTACTTATATCGACGTTGGATTGAGTGCGCGTCCAGTAATGGGTTTTACCCAGGCCTCGGCCAGTTAATGTTATCATTATCTCTTCGCATTCGTGTGACGTCGATGTATTGGCCTGCCCTGAGATCTTCGCCTAGCAAATAACAGTTTCAGAAATGAAATAAAAGGACTGATAAAATACTCACTGCGATCAATGATGTCGATATCTAGGTCTTCGTCCGCATCTTCATCTTCCTCGTCTGACGCCCAGCGGTCCTCTTTAGCAGCGTCGGGGTTCCTGGCTCGATCAACAGCAAGATCTTTCATGAGGCGGTTCATCGAGTCCTCTTTTGCGTCCTGTAGTGATTGATCCCGCGCAGCACGGGCGCGTTCGAGTTCCGGGAGATATTCACTATATACATGGAGATATGAGACGAAAGGAGGGATAATGGAGACAAAACGTACGATATATATGTCTCACGAGACTCTTCCACTGCTTCGAAAAATTCTTTGATACCGTTACCTGTCATGCTTGAGACACCGACAGCCTGTAGTAGTAGAGTGTAAATTAGGAACTACGATCTGAGGAGAACGGTATGTAATTACCTTGAGATGTTTGTAAAACTCATCCAAAACCAAGCTCATGCTATTCATCAAGCTGTTCATGTAGGTTGGTTCGCCTTCGGAGTCCCTCGACCCTGAATGAGATGCAAGAGCGAGCTGGAACGCTTCAAAATCTTGCATCCATTCGAGAGCAAAATTGTGGGGTTGTGCGTCAGTCTTGTTAAATACAAGGATGAATGGTAATTTGGTCTTATACATGATGCTAATAAAGGGTACTGTCAAGGTTTACTAAGCCGATGCTGATAACATGATACTTACCTGCAGGCATACAACATATTTGACATAAATGTGGCGGGAGCCGTCGTGCGTGGGGTGTCAATAATGTATGCCACCACAGTTGGAAACGATGAAGCAACGGCATCTGTGATAATAGCGCCAGACGCAGACCAAGTGAAAATCTCAATCTGACCCGGCGTGTCAAGAATTATATAACTACGTGAGCGCACGAGAAGTAAGAATGAATGCAGAGCAGAAATGATAAGCACGTACTCGACTGTCTCAGCCCTCTTTTCCACCAAGTCCAGTACTTGATCGAATTTCGTCGTAAAAAGATTCAAGGCAGTCAAAATACCACCGTTCGGGCCCAGGTTGTACCTTTTGTCGGAGTGATCCATTCTGTTATTGGTGCACAACCGTGCAGATGGAAACTGAAACACACTGTTTCATGACCTCTTTATAATTGACAGTATCCCGGATGTCAATGTTAGCTTCGAAGGGTAGATGGGTGACTGCGGGGTCGAGATTTAGGATGTATGGTGGTTGTGGAGGATTCTGTGAGTGGAGGTAGGAGTTGATGCGTTGCACGAAGGTTGATTTACCGGCCCCTGCCATCCCAATCGTGATGATGACATGGGGTTTTCTCTTTGATTTTGTGTCCGGTTGACTACTTGAGGATGCGCTCATGGTGGTGATACAAATGTAAGGAACAGAGATCTAATCATCTCTCGGAACAAGTCCAGTTCTTACATTTTCATGTCCGCCGCTCGCTAAAATGCATTGATGGTGTAGCGGTAACATGCGGTCTTCCCACGAAGGTGGCCGCGCTCCGAGTTCGACTCTCGGTCAATGCACTGATTTTTTTCTCTCTCGGGGCCTTTAAGGTGCCAGACTAACCACTGCAGATCACTGCCCGGATCCCAATATGGATTGACGTGCAATATGCATGTGACGTTGCTTTCTACAAAACGTGACATCAGACAGGGTCTCTATTGTTCTACCAATTGCAGCCGGCAGGCAGGCTACATTTTAGATGTGGTGTAACTATTATACTACCACTAGCCGTCCATTGGAGAAGATGTCAGTTTAAGAGTTGAATCTTCTTGGACATGGGATAAAAGATGTAGCCGACTAACTAAAGCTCAGTAGGTCTCGTTCTTTGATCTGACCGCCTGATGTTGCTGACTTTCCCTCTTTTCGCGTCTTTCTGCCTCGGTGTTGCACTGGGTAGTCTTCCAACCCCATTATCTGCAAAGCTTCTCGCTCGCAGACAGGCAGGATCAGACAATATACAAGAATCTCAATGCGCTGTTTGTCCAGAAGACTTAGAAACAGATGCTGGCGTTGCAACACTTGCTTTTGATCAAGGGACAGCTGAAGGGATCACTATGTGCACGTGAGTTTTTTTGGCGCCATGTTGTGTTGTCCGCCTTCATCCTCATCACCATATGTTGCTAGCTACGAGGAGAGCTCCGGGGCTGAAATTGTTTGTCCCTACGTAACGGTGAGTGCAATGCGTAGCGTGTGAGATTTCCTGATGGCGTTTGGAATACAGGATACTGGTGACTTGAACAGCACAGTGACGTATTGCCCAGAAACAATTGCTCTCACGAACTGCGTCAACAGCTAAACATCCGAGTGGAACGATCGAACGACGCGTCTCGGACTATCGAGTAGGTCGAGGAGAGGCGTTGTCTTGAGCGTTGATAGTGGCTGCTGCACCATTACTCCCAGAGTATAGTTCTCTCAAATT
>PVYJ01003123.1:20255-41699 GCA_002995095.1 Rhizopogon sp. AM-2018a | reverse complement strand
TTTATCAACGTCCTATTCCGGGTTTTCACATGGTATACATACGGGCAGTTAAGTCGTGTCTATGCTCGCTGGCACCGTATGTAACACTTGGGGTTAAAATCAATCCATCCGCTGTGTAATACTTGTGGATGATAGGCAAGCACTGTTATGGCAAGCAACAAGCGCAGCTCATATTCCCTCTCACTCATAGGAAGACACGTCTGTAACCCGGGGCATAAACACGATATACTGTGATGCGGCGACAAATTTAACGATCGAGCGCTCACAAATGGTATCATGTCATGCAATTATCACCCAAACGTGAAGGACCCATCAGGTGAGTGCCAATTGCACACATGCACTTCCACTGCCATGAAGAGGGCTCAAGTCATTGGTATGCCTGACGTGTCCCACTCGCCTCGTTGTTCACGGACAATGTTTCATCGAACATGCGATGGTCAGTATCACAATTCCACTTATTGACCTCGCACAATCCTGGGCCCGACATAACCCGTTTCCTTTCGGTGAACAAACAATTTAACTCCTTGATATTATTTTCTATCGATATTTGAGGACCCATACGTAAAGCTACAACGAGCCTAGGGCGGGGGAGTGCTCTCCATCCCGAATTAGAGGTAAATATTAATCGCTGTGCACCCGATGTTAATGAGGCCATACTAAACCAAGAATTTGAATGTCAGGGCGGGCGGCGTTAACAGCAACAGACTCACGTATGTATTGCCGCTACAACAGACGGACTCCTGTGTGCATACTGCGCCGCTGCCAGGGCCGATGACACTAAGGGGACTACAGCCCATTCCGACGAAGCCCTGGACAGGATCAAGCGGTATGTTCAGTGCACTTGTGATCTTGCTCAGTGCAGTGCTGTTGGACTGTTTGAACGTTTAAGATAAGCCAATATTACAGGTCAGAAAGGAGCTGCGTACTGGATATGTAATTTGGCAGCACGAGACGGTGCCTGTGTTACACAGTGCACCCGAACTACTGCACGTACTGTTGTCACGAGCAGATAGTAAAGTGGGTACAGCACTGATGCCCACAACAAATGCAAGAAGAGAGATGAGGAGAGCAGAAGGAGCTAACATCTTTGTGCAGTGGATATCAAAAAGTTTGGAGGGAAAAACGAGCGACTAGGTAAATTGCTGAAGAAGGTTAAGCATTAAGCATTGACTGGCGACTCAGGGCTTAGTACATTAAGGAAGCCATTCTATCTTCTTTTGAACCTCTCCGTGAAGCACGTAAAGCAGCATCTCAGGTATTCACGATCTCGACCACGCACCACATGCATCGAAAATTCTCCGAGGAAAACTATAATATGATGATTGAGCAATTTGGTCTTGAAGTTAAGCGATGGGCTGTATACAAGTACCTATAATAATGCGCAACAAAGTAAGTTAGTCTCCCGTATAAACCTTAAGGAAGACCATTGTTTTTTCTTAATAATGGGAGTAAATACGGTCTACATTCAAATTCTTACCTTGTGTTAATTGAGAGCATCCCCAGTACCACTTCCGTGATCTGACCCTACCGTGTTGCCGCGTCGGCTTCGACTTATATCTTCTAAAGTTCCTGCATCACGATTACATAAACGAATTTAGCATATTGAAAATGCGAGGGCAAATGTGTGCCTCGCGCGAAACTAGATTAACAAACAAATTAAATGTGCTCTGCCCAGTCTCAATGGACCCCAGTCATCCTTCGGCGGCCGGCCCACCCAATGTCCAACGGCGTTTGTGTCATCTAGACTTTATACTTCCGATGAATTAGAGCGTTTCTCTATTCTACCTTCCTCAACTCCGTTGGACACAAGAGGCTTCTGTGCCTCTGCGGCTCTGGTTTGTTCTATGAGATCTTGACGCGAGTTAAACCCGGATGGTGCCCATTCGCTGGAAGTCCAAGGTTTGCAATCAGGGTCGGTATACATCTGACGTCAACCACGATTAGAGCAATGTCAGTGCAACGAAGGGACACATACCATGTTCACACTCTCTAGTGAAAGATTAGATGATTCGTAGAGGAAAAAATAAACAACTACTGCTCCCGCTAAGTTGCAAGCTGTATATCAGGAAACCAAAGTGTTCAGTTCAAATCGAGTTGAGTATTGCGCTATTAACGGAGGACGTCTGACATACCTGCAAAGACAAAACCGTAGCGGTAGCCTATTGCACTGCTGATGAAAGGCGTGAAGAATGCCAGGAGGAAATTCCAAACCCAGTTCGAAGCCGTCGACAAACTGCCTTGCTTTGCACGGGTCCGTGTAGGGAATGTCTCTCCAATCAAAATCCAGACACCACTGCAGAATGTCAATCACAAGATCCCGCCGGACGTATGCAAATACTTACGGAGCCCAAGTCATCGCATAACCCAAGATAAACATGCAGGCCGACACAATCATCACTAAGATGGGAACTCAGTGATACGACACACAAATATGGTGGAGTCTCACATGTCCCAATGCCAGTATGAGTCGTAGGATCCACTGCGGTACCGGCAGAGGCGAAAACGAAAAGCCATGCTGACTGCCATATCCCTCCAATGATCAGCGGTTTGCGACGCCCAAACTAGACAAGCAGTGAGAATTGAGACTCGAATGAAAAATGGAAAGAGTGCTACCCTTTCGAGGACATACATTCCGCCGAATGTACAGACAAAGTTGACAGCACCAAGAATGATCTGAGTCACAAACGAGTCCTTGAGACCTACTGCGTTGAATACGGATGCACCGTAGTAAAAGAAGTAGTTGGCGCCAGTGAGTTGCTGAAGACTCTGCAGACTCATCCCAAGAAGAGTACGGTACAAAGTCTTGTTTTTCGGCCTGAAACAATCAATCCACCCTCCGCGAGTTTGCTTCTCGTATTGGACAGAAGATTTGATCTCCTCGACCTCGCGAAGTATGATGTAATGTTCCTTTGCTTCTTCCTCTGGAATACCACGAGTGCGTGCGAGGGATTTCTGAGCATCCTCCATCCTGCCGTGCGCGGCAAGCCATCTATAGGAATGATTAAGGAAATGAAAAAACCACATCGCTGATACTAACCTGGGGCTCTCTGGCATAAAGAGGATACCAATGCCGAGAATCAGCGCCCACAGTATACCGATACCAACGACGATGCGCCATGAAGCTGATCCAGAGGTGTTTCGGGTTCCGATGGCGATACAATCTGGGAAGGAAATTAGTAGCCGGAAAGAACTTAATGCATTGTCTCACAAGCCACCAAGATGCCGAATGTAATGAACAGTTGAAAAGTTGCGCTAAGAAAATAGGGACGTCAATCGTGTGCAACCGAAGCGCGCAATGCGTACGTCAAAGTACCACGGATCTGAGGAGGGGCAGCCTCTGCTTGATACTGTACAAATCAGGATACAAGTAAAGATTAATGATAGCAGAGTGCTCACCATCGGAACGGCGGCACTGAGTGCCCCAACTCCCAGGCCACCAATAAATCGGCCAACAGCAAACTGCTGCCAAACATGGCTTGAACATATTTGAATGATGACTCCGATAGTAAACACCAGGCACTCCACGGAAATCGCATGACGACGTCCGAGAAAGTCGGCTACCCTGGAAGACTACTCAGTGAAAGTCGACAACAGATACCTCAGACTGCTTACGGAGCTCCCAATAGCGCACCGACGAGAGTTCCAATGGAGAGAAGAGAAACGATGAGGCCTTCCCGCACAGTGGAAAATTTACAAGTTGCCGCGTCACCAGGGGTCGAGCAGGTTGCAAAGCGAAGGAGGAAATCGTCCATCAACACGATGTCAGATATCTGACCAGTGTCATACTAGTAAGCAGCATAAATAAGTTAATGCAAGTGCTGAAAAGAATGGTTGTGTGAAGCATACGCCGAAGATGAAACCGCCCATTGACGCCAAGAGTGCCAGCATGATGGCCACCCATCCTATGGGCAGCCCGCGGCTGAAAGACAGGGGTTAATTAGCACAAGCACCGTCGTAGCTGGCGGTGGTTACAGCAAGAGCTCACAAGTAGAACATGGCTGCCATCTTGTCGCTGGGTGAGTAATTGTGGGGAGACGAAGAGGGGAGAATTTGGCTTACTAGTTTGTGGAGAGTGTTTTTGAATGAAAACCGGGTGAAATTCGCATCTATTTTTGGTTGTATCCGTTATATTAGCACATTGCGTCATGATTGGTATGGTTCAACATTGAACAGACCAGTGTCAGTACTGGTGTCACTGTGTACTGTTTGTACTCTTATGTACCTGCCCACGCCTTCAGGAAAGCAAAACACATATATTAATGGTGCGCACGACTTTTCGAAGCAGTCGCGTTCTGTCACAAGTCACGACTCCCTTTGTGGCGTGACGTGGCGTGTGCTGGTCACGCTCATAACTCACCGGCGACAAGCACTAGGATGGCTCGCGCAGGACCCAGCAGAACGCAGAGGTCACAAAGGGCCACACAACCTTCTCAGTCCCAATCGCAACGACCTGTTCGAGGTGGCAGGAGGGTGGCGGTTGAAGACGATGAGGACGAAAATACCGGAGAACATGATGACCCAGACATGGACATTAACGAAAGCCATGAAAGGGGCGACGCAGACGCAGTGAGTAGTTTCCTTCTACTGGTCGAGGATTATTATGGCTGACCTTGCTCCTCAGGAACTCGACAGAAAAGCGAGTGATCTCGTAAGATTTGCTCTCTTTATGGAGCATAAGCGCACTCTTATACGCAGGGAGGATATCAGCAAGAAGGGTACGCCGAGCTTGCAGAGCTCATCCACTTAAATGCTGAAAAACGTCGCAGTTCTGGGTTCTAACTCACGCTCATTCAATTCGGTGCTTGAAAGAGCGCAGAAGCTCCTTCGTAAAACTTTTGCAATGGAGCTTGTCGAACTGCAGGCGCGAAACTATCGCGAACAAGATGTAGCAGCTGGTGACGACCTTCAAGAGGCACGTAACGCTACTGGAGTAAAGAAGAAAAGTACGTTGCAGCTATATCTTTCGACGCGTATGCCAATTTTCGTTTCTCCATAGCTGCGGCTGCAGGATCGAAGACTTACATACTTCGTTCCACTCTTGATCCCGTCATTATCGAATATGCAGCTCGTACGGACGAACGGCTGTACGAAGAACAAATTGCTGATGGCCAAGAAGATGGTGAGGACGACGACGATATAGCGAGATGCTATGGAAGCATTATCTCCTGGAGCAGCTCAGACCAGCTCGGTGCCATGGGTGTCTTGCATACCATTCTGGCACTCATTCTCGCCAACGGGCGCTCCATGAGTGACTGTGCGTGTATTAACTCATCCTGTGGTTCTCGTAACTAAATCACACTCAGTGGATCTACGTGCCAACTTGAAACGTCTTGGCCTTTCATCGACTGGGTTCGTATCCATGAATGCCCAGTCTACGCACAAGTCCCTTCCTATAGACACATATCTAGGCCAGTTGATGAAACAAGGATACATAGATCGTATCAAGCAAGGCGAGACGAAGGCGACTGGTGGCAAACGTGGTCGGGCTCCTGCAGCGACGCAGGGCAATCCAGATGAAAACCAAGCATTTGAATGGCATTGGGGACATCGTTCATATAGCGAGATTGGCGAACAGGCGGTTGCTACCTTCATCGCTGAATTTATGGTAGAACGTAACCGCGACAACGATGCTGAAGACGACGACCAAGAGGATGGCAGAGTTGCGCAGGGCAGGGGAAAAGGAAGAGCCAAGGAGGCAGATGGTGGCGGAGACAAGAAGTTGAAGACCGTTTACGGGGCAATCGAAAGGGCAGCCGGGGGTAATTTGTCAAAAATAAAATGAGATGTTTCCCCAGCAGCATCCCTCAGTATATTATTCCGCTTCCCGCCGCTCTAAGTTATCCCGCTGAGTACCTTACTCATGACTATGTCTGCTACTTATCCTACTCTATACTGCGCTGAGTATAAATCGAGCGAGCAGCGTTGCTCCGGTGTATTTCCCGTCCATCGATAGTACGTGAATGAACCTCAAGTCCTCTTCAAGGTCGCAGAGACGAGCACAGAAAATCAATAATTGTTCATCCTTTGAGAGCCCTTCGTGACGAAGGACACGCAAGCTGTACATCATCAGCTCGATTGGTCAACTTCGTCAAATTCATTCACCCACCGGATAAAGGTCAAGTCATCCTCCTCGAATTCCCATTCAAAATGGCCATTCCACATGACATCTGCGCCGTCCTTTGGAACACTCTTACACTTAACATGCTCGGACCGCCAATCTCGATTCTTCATGGAATGAAAAAGCTCCGCATGAACATACGCAGAGAATTCTGTGTGTCCATTCGGGCGAGGCACTACAGGGGCCAGCTTGTCAGAAAGTTAAAGCAAGTCACGTCTACCGAGATGACTTACAAGAACTGATTCCAATAATGTCGCACGCCAACTTCACCTTGCGCTCAACAACTCCTATCAACCTGCTCGGCCTCTCGACCCAGCCAGCAGTCCCAGAAAACATAGCTTCATTAAGTTGCATGCCATAATCGAATTTCTGCCAATTGAGACACACAATGTGGGAGCCGTTGCGCCATTGTTTCAATGGATCAAGATTACTCGAACTCAAGCGCGACCCGCGGGGATATATGCGTCGAAGTTGATGCTGAGAATTTTCAATCAACTCTAGCAAGGAGTGCGGGACCATAGCTAGTATTGAAGATTCGCTAACGTTGATCATGATGTTAGGAGGGTGTGGTGGACTGGTTAGTTCTACGGGGAGATCGGCAAAAATGCGCGAGGGAGGTTGACGAACACTTACCTTCGGTAAGCCATTGTTTCATCGGTTTCATGCTTCTGGTGTAATAGCCCAGGTCAGCGAGCGAATCTGCTATCTTTGCATAGGCGTAATTGGCGTTCTCGAGTAAAGGATCGCTCTCATATTGAAGTTCAACAGCTTCATCGTACTCGATGGCACGCAGTTCATCTTCTAACGCTTCAGAATCCGCATTGTTTTCCTGCCAACCTGCTCCCGGATAATATTCCACCTGAAGTTAAAATCGACCGTCAAGAAAAATTCGATCTCAAGTTGTTTGCACACCATAAGCAAGATTTTCCCCCTCAGATCCTTTGGAGATATGGTATCGTCACTGACTCCTTCCAGCGGCTCCTGTACCAGCTTGTTGCCCCATGCACCTTTCATGATGTCCACAAGTTTGTCCTGGTGAGCTACTGGCACGTGGCACTCCAGACTAACAAGAACGGGCCAGTCCCCGGCATGGACCGCTTCGCCGATAGCTTCGCAAACAGCTTTGAATGAGACGCTTCGACTAAGCGTATGTCCGTGCGTGACAATTGGACCCTTGAAAGATGACCACCAAACATCGATTTCGACACAACGTGCGTTCTTCGAGAGAACGTGTGTGTAGCACTCAGAAGACGCACGTCCAAGGACTTGCCATGCGAGTAGATACGTATTGTGCGAAGAGCTGGTAACCACATGATGGTCAAGGAAATATTGCGCTAATGGCTGAATTAACGTACGAGACGAAATAGTCCTTCAAAGGCCGAGTGTCATCTACCACCCGGGGACGGACAGCAGGTAGTTTTAAAAGTTCATGGGCATTCTATTGAAGGGTTGTCAAGTTTAAATTTATGATTCCAGGCAAGACAAAGGAGTGGAAGTACTCACCACACCGTTCTGCTCCAGAAAACTGAGGATTTCGGGACTTAGCCTTATGGCATCACCTGTTGGCGGGCAGATGTTGATAGCAGTCTTGACGGACAATTGCCACGCGGAGAGTTCCGCACTCCAATCCTTGTCAAAATCCTTGGGTATCATGGAGGTGCACAACGTTCTAAACATCAAATCGCTCGTAAGGTGACACGTAGTAGCACGTAGCCTAGTCTCAGTTAGTCGCGATCTCCCGTAGCCCGTAAGAAGAAGCCGTTCCTACTAATAAAGGTGACTGACACTCAGATTACATACGAGACCGGAATAGACCTCCGTCAATATCATGATGTGCCACGATTGAATGACGTGCCAGGTCGTATGTATATTATTTTCTTTTCCCCTGGCACCAGGTATGCCATTGGAACTTAACTTTCGGCCGCTGAAATAATCTTTACCGTGTTCAAAGTTCAGACGTTCACATTCAGCATATATAACTTGAAGCTACACACCTTCAACGCATCGGAGCGCGACCAACTTGTTCCCGCGAACACCGGTAAATAAACTTCAAGATTATGTAATTAGTGAGCTTCTACATAGGGAGTTTCTTAGATTCAAACTTTTTGACCGGTTGCAACGAGTGACAATGAATCTAAAGTGTGATAAGTTACAAGAAACAAGTGGTACGAAGTCGTATGGTACAGCTGCTATAGGGGTCACCACCCACTTACTGCGGTCGACACAGCAACAGAGTGACAAAGGTGGTTATATATCCCTACATCAGGGCCCCTTGCCTTGAAGCTCATAGCTTTCGGATGCACAACTCCCCAATCCAGGCGACGCAGGCCACTGTGGACAGTCGATGAGGAATTCCTCGACATCACTTTCTTCAGCCTCGTCAGTGATGCCCCTCAAGTTCATTATGAGTCGGGTCAGCGTCACATTGCAGGCGCTCCAGATGAAACTGATGCAGACAGTCAGACGAGGAAGAGAGAGCGAAATTGATAGGACGGACAAAACTCCAAGAAATACTAATGAGAGCTGATGGGTATTAAGTATGTAAGTAAACTGACGTGGGAAGCGTATAAACTTACAGGTGCAACGATGGACAGAACTAAGTTTATGAGACGCAATCCTGATAAAAAGTGAGCGTGGGTGTAGGAACTCTTAACTATAAATCTACCAAATAATACCTGATGAATGTCAGCTGTATTTCAAAACCATCCTTGATGACTACTCACAAAGAAGTAAGTGCTCCCGTCACGATACATTACCCTCGCCATTTTTGCGTGCTGCGGGAGTGGCCGATCCAAGGCATTCCAGCAGGTCATAATAAATACCATAAGCTCAAATACGACCTGTCGCAACCTCAGCGCTCAAACATAGGATCAAATATGAATGGAAACTACCCCTGGACTCCATAGGATCGCGAAATCCACTTTCTCCGTCAACATACAGGCATGCAGGTCGGGGTCAAAGACTATCAAGGCTACATCACAAACCGGTAAGTGTGCCCGTGCTCAATTCAGATGACTCACGTATCATGCTCGCAACAACGTATGCCGTACAAACCATCGATGTTAACTGTGTCAACACGAAAAGGATCAAGGTAGAAAGCACAAGTCGGGTCCTGCGATCCCAGAGGACCCATAGACGCAGGAGGACGAGGACTATTTGCTTTAGAACAAAGACGGATAGCGGACGTAGTGAAATGCAGCTCACAGTTGCTGGTGCCGATAGACAACATGCCAAGTACCACCCCGATACCAAACCATGTTTGGCAGCTGTACAGAACGTCAGCATGAAGCCCACGCTTGTCAGTTTAACGACGCACAACTGAAATTCTGGTGTCAGCCAATGAATCAGTAATAATTCACGGTATAATGCGTACCGAGTCTGAAAGAGTGTCGTCTGAAAGACCACTGGTCGCTTTAAGAAGACAACAGTCAGATACGCTATGCAATGCAAGCTCCTCAACAACTCACCGTACGTGAGGGCAATCAGGGAAGTTGGGACTGCATATCGGTTGAATAAGAACAGTAGCTTGGGAATAGACAAGGGAGCACGCCAGATCAACCGGACCTCGTCATTAAATGTGAGCAGGTGGTCCCAAAGTAAAACCTGTTACGCAGAGTTCATAAGGCAGCAGCGAAGTATCAAGAAACTATAATTACCACGAGCCCAGCAACTGAATTTTGGCCGCAAGTCAGTTGATCAAGAACTGGAAGGCATGGGCTTGGACCTACCGCCGACGTACTGGGACGCCCTATAATTTTGTAGCTCATTAACGGTAAGGCTAAATGCCAAATCAGCCATGAAACAATGCACGCAATAACCCTCGACGAGGCGCCTGTGCGCTGTGTGTCAATGGATGGTGGTGGAGAATGAAAGACCTGCACGAATGAGTAAAGATAGATAAAGATTTACAAGAGTTAATTAAAGATTCATCAAATCCGCCCAAGTATAAGAAAATGATCCGGTTGCTACCAGCTGGAGGCGTGAGGACAGGGTCCACGCTACCCTATGGTAAGTATCTCCCGGCCCGATTTCAATCACCGAAAATTACAGATGGATTTCAATAGTTTTCTATACATGTACTTGACATGTCCATATCATGTCCATACATTTACCTACGTGACTGCCGCGGATCAAAGGTTCACTCACAGTGGGTCAAGTAGTCGATGAAGTTCGCATTAATGATGGCGGTTCCACTACTCCAGTAGGTTGTCGACATCCATGAAGTACAGGCCTGTACACCCGTCGAATCCTCAAATGCATCATAGGTTGATGCAAAGGCTTCAGAAATAAACAAAGACAAATTCATAGACCCTATGACAACCGTGAGATTCATTTTCACGCGCTGTGCAAGGCTGTGTGCACCGTTGGCAGAACGTTTTATCCCTTTTTCTTCGCAACCAATTGAACGTGAACGTGTACAGAGAGCATACAGAACGTTTGCATGAATACCAGAAGTCAAATTCAATCACTGAGGACGCAAGTACAATTTATTGCAAGAAGCGGAATCATGAGATCATAAAACATACGCAATAGGGGACACATAGGTACATGAGACAGTCCGCAGACAGTGAAGCAAAGTGTGTAGGATGGTGGGAACCAGTCAAAACTTATTACGAACATCAGTTCCGTAACCGCCATGGTTAATCCTCGCAAGGACGGCACAGTCGAAGCAGAAAGACCACAAAGATGCCCAGAGACATTTCGTGCAGAAACCAGGTTCTGAGCGATGGCAGAAGCAGAGCGAGTATGGGGTGATCTGTAAGGCTTCTAACACATTCCATGAACGTCTTTGATAGAGACGGAGCTGGAAACAGCCTTGAAACCGAGGAACGGTCGAATCTCGGCTGTGTTGGTCAGTGGCCAACTTCCACAAGCTAAGTAGAACACACCTTGCGCTCAAAGTAGCCGCATATTCAAGACTATGAATCTGGCTCCAGTTTCTCGCCTCTAGCAAGGACGCGAACGACCTTGCTTGGTTGAGAGACCACTTCCATCATTTGCAAAACGGCAGGAGGGCGTTCGACCAGCCCAGTGCTCCGAGTTGCAGGAGGTCCTGGAGCAGTATGGGAATTGTGTCTACCTCGACCAACCTGCCGCTTTCCTCTATCGTCCTCGTCTAGAATGCGAGGATGGTTCGAAGAAGGCGGAGCAAATGGCGCTGCGGAAGGTTCCAGTTCTAAGAGTGTGATACCGGCCCGAGTAGCCCAGTGGCCAATCAGCACTCCAGCTGAACGAGGCTCATACTTGTGGGCGTGTGGGCTCGGGGCTGGTAGGGGTACTGGAGAGGAGACTTCGGGCGTTGTCTCAGTTCGACCGGCCTGAGCTTGAGCAGCGGAAGGAGCGAGGACTGCGAGAACAACTTTCAATTTGTCACCCGTCGGGGCGAGAGTTTCGGCGGCGTGCTCGACTTCCCAACGTGCACAGCAGATCATGCGTCGAACCCATTCTGGAGAGCCAGAAAGGTGGAGGGGCTGCGACGTTAGCCGGTCCTTATCATCGTTTAGCAAGTCCTTAAACTCGATGCGGTCCCACGGGACGAAGGCATCATCCCGCTGTACACGAATACGAGGATTTGTGCCGACTTGAGCCTCTAAGGTCCGTGAAGCTGACCGTGCACGCTGAGCGAGAGGACTTGTACCCTTCTTGAGTAAATCAAGCGTATTGAGGGCTAAGCCATCTGATGTCAGTTAACACAACAATTACAACGGCCTGACTTACCTTCTAGGGGCACGATGACTATTTCGTCACGTCCATCTCTGCACCATTTCTTCACCTGATGGAGGGCATGTACCAAGACGCTTGCGTCAACCACCACGATATCAGCATCCTTGTCACCCCTCGACTCCTCGCTCGATTTCCTGGGTTTTTGCGTCTTAACTAAACTGTACTCCTTCTCTGGGATGGTTTCAGCGATAGGTTTCTTCACCGGCCTATTACCAGAAGGTGGTCGCTGCTTGGGCGCATGATTGATAACACTACGACGGTTTGCGTGACCTAACTCGGCTTGAGGTTGACGGCGATCTCTCCAATTCCCAGATGCCGGTCCATGTGTAACCGACTTCTCCAATTGTTCGACTTGGTGGCTCAGAAACGCAGCGCCGAGGGCTCGAGACATGGCGAGCTTATTCGCTGAGGCGGCAGTTGTGGGACCCTGCGTGGCATGATGACGATAAGTTAGCCGGGGAGACAATCTCAGTAGTAGTGCAGTTGAAATTACCTTGCTCTCAGCCATTCGCTATGTGAAAAGAAGAATATGTGTTCGACAAGGAAGTAGGAAACAAGAAGGATAGCCTCGATGTAGACTGTTGTTGTGTGATACTCAGCCCCCCACATCGCAATTGCTTATGACCTATGCTTAGTCAGCAAATTGTGAATTCTGGGCAAAGCGCGAGGTCCAATATATATGCACTACATTTCTGTTGGATACAAAAGCGCCAAGACTTTTCAACAAGAGGGGGTACAATAATTTTTTTTACCCGCAAAAGTCAACCAAAACCGAAAACCACTCCAAATAAATCCTTCCACCCCCTTCTCACCACGATCCGCGACCCTGCGCCATACTCATCAGCTAGCCACTCTAGATAACGGGCATCAAGTGAGCTGAGAGGCCCAAGCTCAAACGATATCATATCTTTCGGAGTAATGTAGATGATCGAAGTCTCTGGTGCAGCGGAAACCACTGACGGAAGTAGGTCAGCTAGGCGAGAGAGTTGGAAGCTGGTGTTGGCGTGGAATGTTTGGAGTAGTGCGAGTGTCGTCAGAATCTGACGATCCGATCGTTCGCCAGTCTCTGGAATTGTGTCATTACCAGTGCTGCACAGTTGTGGCACAGATCGCGTGGCAGCAGAAGATGATGAAGGCCGACGCCGGTCAGCGCCAATGTTCCCAACTGGCCAAGTCATGCCGCTGGACCTTCTCATACCCTTTGAGTTTGGGCTTCCGACAGGACACCCCTCAATTCCCATGCCCACATTACGCACAAATGTACCATCAACAGTAAGGTCGTCGTCACCTTCCAATCTGACGCTGCCCCAGTTGGTGAGTGATCCGTTGCCGGTAGAATAGGATGCAACAGAGTTGCCACGCCAGGAACCCATCCAGAGGCCGGCGCAAACAATGCACACATCTTCATATATTCTCCACGGGTCCGTCCACGAAGATGAGGATTTATTTCTGATATCAAGTTCAGATGAGGGGCGGCAGCATCCATATCCGCATTTATCACCGTCCAGCTGCAGAATGCGCTCAACCTCATTCCACTGATTAGGTGCATTAATATATGTATGTGTGTGTATAAACATGTGATTGCAGGCTGCGTACCAGCTTTACGTCGCTCCATGTGAAACGGAAGACAGATAAACGATGCGTGGGCCCTTTGGTACCTGGTTGCTGCTGCTGCGGTTTTGATAGGTATAGGGTGGGTCGTGAAGTTCTCGAAGGCGTAGATGTCGTCAGGTCAATTAAAAGATCGTAGTAAGATGGTTTCTCCAGGAAAATGGTATCAGTTGTGCCTTTTAAGCCAGAATGAGGGTTATCGCCGACAGTAATATTAATATCACTCACACGCAATCCAACCTCGACCAGTTTTACCCTCGCGATCCATCTTGTCAAGGTCATTGAGAGTAACCATGCCAAGTACTTGAATCCCATCTTTTGTTTTTCCTTTAGGCTTAGCATAATACTGTGTCGCCGCGTCGTTCTCATCAATGTCGTTGGTTAATGGCTCAAGTTGCACTGCGTAACAAATATCCGCAGCGACTTGGCACAGTATGCACGCGGCTTCAACTGGAGGGAGGGTATAGATAAGTATCCGCTGGCGCCCAAGAACATGCTTGTACAGCGTCAATGCCGAAGGTCCTAGGATGCGCAACAAGTGTGAGAGGTGCATGGTGGGGTTGAATAGAGACAAGTCCGAATCCGGCTGTCTATAGGTGTCAGACATGAACAATAAGACTCATGCTGTACCGCACATTATCAAGTTCATGGCTCCAACCATGCCAGTCACCGGCACCGCTGAGATCTGCTCTCCGAACCTTGCGTTCTTCAAAGAAAGCACAAGCAGGTTCCCAATCGCTATCGGATGGCTCTAGAGTACCTTTATTTTCTAGTGAGAGATAGATATAGTCGGCTAAAGCACGAAGGGCGGCGACATGACGCCATGGACGCGGCCTAGTAGAACTAGCCAATAGAACTCCAAGGGACGTCAGCCTAAACCCGCGGTGGCCTTGTTCAGTGGTCCTCCGTCGACGGAAAACACATACTCCCGAATGGGTCCCCTTCGTGAAGTACCTAATTCAACTTGAATAGGCGCAGCTGTGATACAGGAGCAGAACACATACACCACATCCTGGTCCACAAGGTGAAGACCGCTGGGGAGGGAGCTAAATTCAACACCGTCGAGTTCAAGGTCTAAAGCACGCTTAAGTCGCGAGCCGAGATGAAAATAGGTAACAAACCATCACTGGCCTTCAAACTCCAGTCCACCAGATTACCCTTCGTTGGGTGAAACGAAGCATGGAAGATGGCAACTGGATACCCAGTGATCAGCTCTGCTGTCGCACCCTCGAATTCAAAACGGACCTATATCCTGTGGCGGTCTCCCTCTTGAGTCAATAACATCGATGGACATGGTTGCAGCCTGCAGCAGTGCAGCTGCAGCGAGGAGTGTGACAATCACTGGCCGGAAGGGATTAAAGTATCACACAAAGTCACAAGCTGAAGGCGGTGGTCACACCCTTGCCAAGTCACACCTAATTCTCGCTTGATGGCTTCAACCAGCGGATCGCAGCCTCAACAAGTCAATGTCGCTGATCTCGACCTCCAGCAACTGTCTGACGTTCGCCGCCAGCTAGAAGAGGTACGGGTACAATACGATAGATTTTCTGCATCTCTGATTGCCCTGTAGGAGCTGAATCACCTCACGAACTCATTCGCTCAACTGAAGCAAGCACAAGCCAAATTCAAGTCATGCATCGAGAACGTTGGAGAAGTTAAACCTCAAAACAAAGGTGCGTCAATCTATTCGCCTGCTCTAGGTGAATATTTAACTCTGTTCGTGCAGGAACGACTATTCTTGTTCCTTTGACCAACTCCCTATATGTTCCCGGTCACTTGAGTGATTCCGAGAATGTGATCGTCGACGTCGGTACCGGGTATTACGTGAAGAAGGTATGTACAACAAGATCCTATGTTACAGTTCACCGCTGATAAGACAACTATGTACAGTCTCGGGTCCAAGCAACAAAATATTACGAAACGAAAGTGGAATATATTCGCACCAATCTCGAAAGTCTACAAGACACGATACAGAAGAAACAAGAGAATATGAACTACCTCATAAATGTGATGCAAGTTAAGCTACAGCAGTCTCAGCCACAGCCACCCTCTAAGAGTTGAACTTCCATGTCAAGGCAAGATTATATTTGCTCGGTGTCCTCTCTCGCTGATTTTTGTTTCATAACAGGACTGGTATCTGTATAATCCTCGTAGGCACAATATTGATTCTTCATCGTCTATTAAATACCGTGTTTCATTCTGTCCGAACATGATCGCAGTATATCGAGGAGACCATTTCTGGAGACATGATAGAGCGATGTTTCCTGCGTCATCGCCGTCACAGCCCGTTGTCCCCAGACCGAGGGTCATCTGCTGTGTTCGCCATCTCAGACTGCAACGGCGTAGAACTAACCGATCTAGGACATTAAAAGAAACCTGCGAGTGGTTCATATCCGTAAATGTGCTCGATTATATGGACTACGGCAAATACGAAGGAGTCTCAACCTAAAACGTTAAACAGCTAAGTAAGTTATGTGGATAAATACGATCAGCCCGAGCATAATATGATCCAAGTGTTGTCGACAAGGTATGTGGATCACTTTGTAAACTACAGTCAGTGCGAAGTATAACGAGTTACAAACTAGACACCGATGTGAATAAATACGATCAACCGTTCTAATGGAATCTTCTTGCGCAATTTCTTAACGGCCTTGTGCAATGCTACTGCAGCACCTGTGCATTCTAATCTCCCAGAACCGTCAAGCATGTTGTCGTAGAAAGCAGAAACAAGCTGGCCTACAACTTCGTCATCGACAGTCCACATAGAACCCACCACGCTGCGAAATCCGGAGAATTGCATCGCCGCAGCGAGATGGATGGCCTCGTCGGGGCTTGATGGATGGCCTACGGTGGTGTGACAAGCCGATAAGAATGCAAACTCTGGCTTTTGCAAGTGAAATCGGATGATGTCCGTGATCATTAGAGGCCCATCGCGCATTGAGAAGGAAGACTCGAAGGGTCTCCTTCGATTTGGCACTCCATGGCAGGCTAGGTGCACCCACTGATGACGGCTTAACGCATCGAGTGCTCGCTGAACTGTTGCATCGCTATCCTCGAGCGACGTGAAAGGCATAATGGGCGCGACACGATTAGCAACGTCACCTAACTCATCAGCGACACGCGGGAGTTCTTTTCCTTTGTCTGGGTTACCTTGCCCAATGGCAACAAAATGCGGAGTGAATGCATCTCGAAGGACCTGCTGCCTTGCACGAATGAGTCCCGCCAATGTTGGAGTATATGACGATATGTAGAAGTGAGACAGGTTATGACTCTTCTTCGCATATGGACCTGCTGCGTGCAGAGGAAGTAGCGTGAATTCAGCAGTAGGGCACCACCAGATGCGTGAGCCAGGGCGAATTAACTCCCCGAGAGCTCCGACTATTGGGGCAACGATACGCTCCCAAAGCTTGCGCAGGACGCCCACAATTTTGAATACTTCGAGTCCATCAGAAGAAGAACCAGCATCTTGTGTCGCGGACTGTAACTCGGTGGACAACTCGGAGACCTCCACTTGCGCAATGTCAAGCGGGATGTGGACAGGATCTTGGGCATTGAGGATAATCAAGACATCACAGCTGTATTTGCTTGCATTGACAATAACGACTGGACCATCTTGTGCCACCTTTTGGAGGTCAGAGAACAGCGGAGGCAGGAGGAACCGGGAAAACTTGAAGCCAGGCAGTGCGCGGATGTGGGAAATGACCTCGTCTCGTTGCATTATCAGTTGGCGGATTCGTGTAGTCTGGTCTTCAGTATAATCGTCGGACATGTTACGAAGGCAAGAGCTAAGTTTCTTGAACTCCACCACCAAAGCTTTCCCCGCGTCACCTGATGTGGAAATGTCGTCCAATGGGGTGTGGAAACGTGCCAACTGTGTCCAGAATACCGCACGGCCTTGCTCCAGCAATTCCACGGCAGTGGTGAAAGCACCACGACGAACACTGCATGAAAAAGCATCCATTGCAAGGGATGAAGTGATCTCCCTGACGTCATCAAAATAGTGCGAAGAAGCTGACAAACCAGCAACATGCTGCCAGTCATCCAGGAACTTCAGTGCAGTCTGGTAAGCTTCCAATGCTGAACTATGGTTCAGCCGTTCGGCCGAGATAGTCCATGACTTGGCAGCCCCAAGATTATTAAGTGAGACTGCATGAGATACTTGCAAGAGTCGTGAATAAAGCCTGAAGGCCTCATCCAAGTCTGATGATAAACCATCCTTCGCAAATCTGTCTTGGAGACAACTTGATAAGTTGTTGAGAGATGAGGAATGGACAGAATGACTAGGGGGGTAGAGTGCAAGTGCATCTCGATGCAGCTCAATAGCCTCATTCAGGTCGGATGAGATGTCCTGCTTCTTGAATCTGGCTTGGAGACTCAAAGCAAGGTTGTTAAGAGATGAGGGTCGATCAGAATGACCAGGGGGACGAAGTGTGAGTGCAGCTCGATGGATGTCAATAGCCTCATCCAGGTCACTGGACTGGCCCTTGTCATCCTGCTGCTCTGATCTGTGTTGAAGGCTGATGGCAAGATTGTCGAGAGATGAGGATCGAAATGAATGACCAGGGGGACGGAGTGCAAGTGCATCTCGATGGAAGTCAATAGCCTCATTCAGGTCAGACAGGACACCCTGATGCTTGAATCTGTCTTGGAGACCAATGGCAAGGTTGTTAAGAGACATGGATCGATTAAAATGACCAGGGGGACAAAGTGTCAGAGCAGCATAATGGAGATCAATGGCCTCATCCAGGTCAGCGAGGACACCTTGTTGCTTGAATCTGTCTTGGAGACTGGTGGCAAGGTTGTCAAGAGATGATGGTCGATCAGAATGACCTGGGGGATGGAGTGAAAGTGCAGCTCGATGGAGATCAATAGCCTCATCCAGCTCAGACAGAACACTGCTTTGCTGAAACCTGTCTTGGAGACCGATGGCAAGGTTCCTGAGAGATGTTGATCGACTAGTATGACCAGGGGAATGGAGTGCAAGCGCAGCACGATGGAGGTCAATGGCCTCATCCAGGTCAGACAGTACACCCTGCTGCTCAAATTTGACTTGGAGGCTCAAGGCAAGATTGTTGAGAGACATGGAGTGATTATAATGACCAGAAGGGTGGAGTACAAGTACAGATCGAAGGAGGTCAATGGCCTTATCCAGGTCAGACAGAACACCTTGTTGCTCAAATCTGGCTTGGAGACTAATGGCAAGGTTGTTGAGAGATGATGATTGATGAGGATGGCCATGGGGATGGAGTGCAAGTGCAGCTTGGTAGAGGTCAATGGCCTCGTTCAGGTTAGATATGATACCTTGCTGCTCAAATCTGTCTTGAAGACTGACAGCCAGGTTGTTGAGAGACATGTATCGATCCGAATGACCAGGGGGGTGGAGTTCAAGTGCAGAACGCCGGAAGTTAATAGCCTCATCCAGGTCAGACATGTCACCCTGCTGCTCAAATCTGGCTCCAAGACTCGTGGCAAGATTGTTGAGAGATGATGGTCGATTGGAATGACCAGGGGGGCGGAGTGCAAGTGCAGCATGATGGAGCTTAATGGCCTCCTCTATGTCAGATAGGTCTCCCTGCTGCTCAAATCTGTACTGCAGACTACTGGCAAAATTGTTAAGAGAAATGGATCGATCTGGATGGCCAGGAGGACAGAGTTCCAGTGCAGCTTGCTGGAGGTTAATGACCTCATTCAGGTCATCCAGGCCACCCTGCTGCTCAAATCTGGTTTGGAGACTGATAGCAAGGTTGCACAAAGACATGGATCGAGCTGAATCGCCAGGAGGACAGAGTTCCAGTGCAGCTTGATTGAGGTCAATGGCCTCATTCAGGTCAGACATGTCCTTGTCGCCCTGCTGCTCAAACCGAGATTGGAGACTCATGGCAAGGTTGTTGAGAGACATGGATCGATCAGAATGACCAGGGGGATGGAGTGCGAGTGCGGCTCGATGGAGGTCAATAGCCTCATCCAAATCAGTCAAGATGCTCCGCTGCTGGAATCTTTCTTGGACGCTGATAGCAAGGTTGTTGAGAGATGCAGATCGGTTGGAATGACCAGGGGGACGAAGTACGAGTGCAGCTCGATGAAGCTGAATGGCCTCGTCAAGGTCAGACAGGTCACCCTGCTGCTCAAACCTCTTTTGGAGGCTCAAGGCAAGGCCATCTAGAGCCGAGGATCGATCAGAATGACCAAGGGGACATTCCATCAAGGCTACTCGCAACTGCTCGACATTGTCTGCCATGTAATTCTAGCGAAGATATGGTTGAACAAGGTCTGCGAATCGTACAGGACACGTCAAGGCGATGACCAGAATAGCGTGAACACCGACAGGACAAATGTTTCGAGTGAAGTGGCCCCTATGCCAGTTAAGCGACTTGCTAATCAGGATTCAGTACACATCGAACGAAAAACTTGATTTGAACACGCACATGAGAAGAACACTATTCTGCCGCAAGTCCTGAGGGGAGAGATAAATGCCGTGACTGTAAGGCACATTCAGTTAGGTCGAAGATGCATTGCCCCAGAATGACAATCAAGTTGTGAGCCGCATCAAAGCCGCGTTCATCTCTTCGTCATGTAACTTACTTGACTCCCTTTCATTTCATGCAAAAAGACCTTGAGCTCGCGCTTTCATGAACTTTCGCGGGACCGATGTTGAAATCCTCGCCGTTCATGAATGACCAGGACCTCCGTATTCTCCCTTTCTTTCCATTCCTCTATACCCCCAGCCACTAGCCAGAAGCCTAGACTGTCTTGTTTCCGCCAGCCTGGGTCGGCCTACGGGCGACTGCCAAAAGCCTTTGAAACAGTGCCCTTACGCTGCCCACTCCCTGCCTAGTTGGCATCTCAGTTACTCAGCCTCACATCAGATGGGACATCTTCCTTTAAACCCCCACACGTGCAACACACCTATCCACTCTCTTCCAGTTCCTTTCCATTACTTTCCTTCTGCGTCATACCTGCACCGTTCCTGTAGCTGGGTTTCCGCTGTTGTCAAAACTGATAGTTACGGTGTCTGAACCACCTTGCCCATTCCAACCAATGGGGCGTTATGGTCGTCACCGCTCGAAATTGCGAAGGGAGAAACCTCTTTCCACTCAAGTCATCGAGAGCTTGGACGCAGCGCAGATGTAAAGTACGAGGTATTTGCCGTTTGGGCGCTTGAGGACTCTGATTCCTGCAGATATCGAATCGTCTTTCCTGGGGCACTGGCAAATGTACGTACATCATGTCTTTTAGCTTCCAGTGGACCTTACTTGGCTCAAGAGGTTTAGTGCTAAGAAGGGAGCATGGGCAGGTTGGGGCTCCCGCTAATGTGCTCGTTCATCCCAGTCATTATGGTTCTGATGGTATGAGGGCATTCACGATTCAACTACTAGGTGTAGCGGGGTTCAACCGTCAACACCTTGCTGGTTGTACGAAACAGCCGATGTGGAACGACCTGCCATGGCACTGGCAGTCGACTTCTTTGCAGCGGTTCTGGTGTTTTCTTCAAGACTCGCATCTCTTATATTCTAGCTTCGAAAACAACATTTGTCATTGAGACATATATCTCATCAATGGGTGCAGGATGACTTCGTCAAGGATATCCAGACTCAGGTCCAAGAGAGAGCGCACATGAAGACGGTTTTAATCCAGTGGCACCGCTGCGGAAATCGACATAACCATGGATGTCACGGATATACCATCTGCTTTGATCGACGCCTGCTGCACGATGACTTCCAGATACTCATCCGTCATCACGATGAACCGTGTCTGTGACTGCGCGCCGACGTTACGCATGGCAAATATGTTTCCGAGTCTATTGGTGGGATATATCTCGACGTTGTTAAACCCTCCTCTCAACGATTAATGAGCGTCAGATGTGGCATCCTAGACTACTTAGGTATATCTACATTCAAGTATTAAGCTATTACCATAACGCCAAGATCGTATCTACGCACAACTGCATCGAGCAGTCGAACCACATCTTGAGTCTTGTAACCCATTAAATT
>PVYJ01003123.1:0-12977 GCA_002995095.1 Rhizopogon sp. AM-2018a | reverse complement strand
ATTCTTAGTTTTTTTTAAAAAAAATACAGCCGCATACGGTTGTTCAGAATAGAAAAACGAAAAACACTATGCAATTTTTTTAGCCAGAAAGTAAGTTCTGCGACAGCCATTAACTATACACTCAAAAGTCACACAAAAGTCACTATTGGTCAGGTGACATTAGTTGATCCTGCATGATGCCATGAGCGAGTCACTGCCTCAAAAAAGCAGCGCCCAGAATCAGACTAGTGCGCGAACACAATGCGGACATACTGCCATACATCCTGTCTTCATCCACCTATGTCTACAATGCACAATGCACATTCTGTCAATTCTGACAACCTCGAAGCTGACCAGTAAGTGCCAGACTGAATTGTGCGTAGATTCCACCTAAAGTCCTAAAGTCATAGTACCAAACCCCATGCGAGCGGAAATAAATCCGCTGTGTTCGCTGAGGGAGACCTCGTCGAGAATATGAATATGTGAATATCAACTAAGCAGCGAGATACGCTAGCCGTCTGACTGTATCATTTACTCCCTTGAACGGATCCTTAGGTTTACTATCGCGGAAGAACGCGGCGAAGACGTCGAATCAAAGTTTTGGTCGATGTATGAGAAAGTTTCGAACGAGTACGACAACGACTTCCTGGAGCGGGCGAATAACGATATGGTCATTATCTTTGTTTTTGTGCGTCCGCCTTCTATGTACCAATGCAAATCTAACGGGCGACTTAGGCCGGTCTATTCTCAACCGCCAACTCCATCTTCATCGTCGAGCTGCAACCCAAACCGATAGACACTATGAATGTCCTAGTATCGCAACTGATCAAGATCATCGCCGACGACCCAAATGCTGGAAATGAGATTAGCGATCTTTTATCGTCTGCCACCTATGCTTCGTCGACTGTGTGGGAGAGACTTGCCTATGCTAGCCTCGCAGTCAGTTCATTGGCTGTATTCGGAGCTGTGATAGGAAAACAATACCTAAACTCTTACAATGCAGAGCGGAGGGGAGCTGTGATGGAAAAACAATGGCTGAACTCTTACAAGGCAGAGCGGGAGGGAGCTGTGATAGGAAAACAATGGCTAAACTCTTACAAGGCAGAGCGGGGGCGATTGTCACTAGAGGATTGTGGCCTACAGAGACAAAGGAAACTCGATGGGTTACATTATTGGCGTTTCCAATCCGTCTTTGGAGCGTCCTTCGTACTTCTCCACATCTCGCTCCTCCTCTTCGGCTTGTCTCTCGCTTGCAGATGGTACAGTCAACAAGGCACGATATCCAGCAGCTTCATCTATGCTACAGCTTTGGGTATCTTCTTCTATGTGGCCACTATCCTCTTATCAGGATTGCATCCCGGCAGCCCCTTCCAGACAACAGGATCAGCCCTAGTTCGAGCTATCTGTAACAGATCGACCCCCACCCCTGACATGATGTTTGGAAGAATATCTGCTATAAGCTGGATACTAGATACATCCACGAATCCAGGAGTTGTTGAAGTTGCTGCCGCAATGGTACCTCGCGTGCAATGGCCGCCGGGACATGATGTTTCGGCCACGTATGGACGCATACTTGATGTCTTCGTGACGTGTACCCATGGATCAGAGCTGTTTATGGCCTGTGGGAAGGCCTTGACCCATCTTCGCGTCTATTCATTGAAAACCACTGCAGTTGATCGGAGAGAAGAGATGATTTGGCTTTCCTGTGTGGAATATAGGAGTAATTTCATTCGCGATGCATTCATGGATGCTCGTCTCGTCTGCGATCAGCTGGATAATACCGAGGATGATGGTGATCGACAAAGGCATATCACCGACGTATGCACCGCTCTGAGAACAATGGTCGTCCACGGGCTGACCGATCGTCTTTCACTTCCGGACGACGAGGACATAATTTGGTTTGGTGACCTACTCTGGCGTCACAGTGACGGACACACACCATCCTGTGAAGAATTTGATTGGCTAATTAAATTCCTGGTGGACACCTTGGGAGACGATAGATATCCTGACACAGCAGGTGATGCCCTACTCGCACTGAGTGCCATGCGCGGACTAGGAAGCTCTACCAGGCGACGTCAGTATGTGGATACGATTATCCGTTGTATGGGCCCAAACAAACCCCACCGACTTCGACATATTGCGCTGAGGGCAGTGTCTGACGCTAGAGAATATCTTTCTTCTATTACACACGACCGGATGCCACAGGGGATTGACGCTACTCTCCTGGATGCACTTTCTGGCGCTATTTTAGGTGTCGCACAACATTTCCAGTATGACGATGATTTCCAAAACCGCTGTTACTTACGCCTCATCTCCACCCTGGCGAAGAATGACGAATGGTGTAAACGTCTAACCGGTGACCGCCATCTGGAGTGGTGCAATTATCTCCTCGACAATGTTCTTGGATCCCCATTTGACCACAACAAAACCTACCTTACTATGATCTTCATACGCGTTGATCCGTCGGGCAAGAACAACTCTGTCACCCCACTGAAGCGCTGGAGGTTAATCAAAAGGGCATGGAATATCTGGGGCACCTACTTGTCCGATGATCTGGATAGTGCTGATATCATCGATGCACTTCCAGCTCTCGTGACAGCGACGAGGCAAAATGTCTCTAACCCAAATAATGACTCTATGAGAGCTGGGTTAACCAAAGATGTATATCGGGTTTGGAGATGGCTGGAGGAGAGACCAGCAACCGCTGACGAGGCTGATAAGTTAATTGATGCTGCACTACCCGTTGTGCAGGAATTTTACAACGAACTATTGTAGTACCTGATCACCTCGTAGATCTGTTGCGCATTATTTATCTCCGAAGTTTCCTCCCTCACTGTAGCCCTATCATCATATACTAGACATCGCTTTCGGGCAGATTATGTTACGGAAGTAGGTCGTTGTACTGACTATATGTACATTTGCAGTTGATTTGCAGTCTTTTTCGTCTGGCGCATTTAAATAAGTATAATGTGACTCTGCGACTGCGTACTCTCGATAATGCTGTGTATAGTTTTAACAGCGAATGGACCTGTTCGCATATCAAGGATTGTGCGAGAAAGAGTAAGTCTTTGGCAACCGTTAAAAATGTTCTTCTCCAAAGACATTGCGTTGTATACGTAGAGCAATTACAGTCGATTTTGAGGTTCAGGTGGTGGGTACTCCAGGATGAGTCAACATTGCGAAGTATTGCGAGGTTTGTTCTGGTCCGTGTAGAGGAGCGCGCTCAGCTTCGATGACGATGTCTGAGCTCTCAACTGAAGTATGATGCCGTAGATGAGTGAGGAGATGATTCGCTTACTTTCTTCAAGTTACTTCCGGTTGTTCAAGTTATACTCTCCTGACAGTTTCACAAATATTTTTTTCGCTCAATTTCGGCAAAGATATTCCGTGGGGGTGGGCATGCATTAGAGCTGCCAGTGTGAGGAAAAGAAAGTCGACAGTATCGTCCTTGTTCCTAAGGTTAACCGACAGATTCAGCTCGTATAGAACGCACCCCACCAAGCGGAAGAGAAGGACGTAATGCAACGGTTCATAATGGAGAGAGAGAGCGTTCACAAAGTTGATGTCCATGACGTCGAATAGCATCGAATGGTGAAATATCCCTGACTCTCACGACTCGGAAGTGTGGAGGAGGGTTTTGTCACTGTTAGATCAAAACGTCTAGGCGTCGTGTCTCAGCTTCGTCAGTAAGTATACAGTGAATCGGCGACTTGATGCATGGGCACTTGCTGCGAGTTGCTTTTGTCGAGTATAAGCACCCGTCAAAGTTTTCCTTACCTATATAGTGTCAGTGTCAGGCAACGTAGCCTGTAGTTGTGTGATCACGGTGTCAAGCAGTAGGTTAGAACTCAGGGGAGTCGGCGCAGCTACTAGTATGTCACAGCGCCACTACTACTAGTACGATGGATTATGCAATCATGGTGGTTTGACGCCAACAATGAACAATCGCACGGTCACCTACGAGTTCATGAGTTAGCTACTAGCTATCTTGGTCAACCGGTCACGGCCAGGCTATATCCCAGACGGTTTGACAGCGAATGCATACAAAAGTCTTCACAAGTACGTCAAACATCTAAGCATTCTCAAATTTGACGCCTTCTAGTAGAGTCAGACTAACTTAAGCCGCTTAGTCACAAGTCTAGGCACTGAAAGCTTGGCTCCGTTCAGTTGAAACCCCCTGCACAGCTGACCTCCCTTCCGGCATCGTGACTCAGACGGGCGCCATGTCCTTGTTCGGCGAGTAATTGAACTAGCTTGTCCGAGACTCAAAATCCAATATTAATGTGCTCGGAATCAGCAAGATTGATGTCTGTGGTATGTGACAGGTCTGAATTATCTTTTTCGTGCTGAAGTGCTGAGGTTCTGACGATTAAAGGTTACGGACAGGAGCAAGCGCCGGTTCCACAGCATGCAGAACCGAACGCCATTAGACGCCATTATATATCTATCGTCAGTAAGTATATATCACCCTACCTTCTTCCACCTCGATGTCTATCACAATGCAAAATATGCATGGTGTGTATCCTGTAAGTGTCAATACCGATCTCTCAGCCGACCAGTAAGTGCCAGACTGAATTGAGCGTACATTCCACCTAAAGACTTAAAATCATGCTAGTGCTAAGTCCCATGCGGCGGGCAAAGAACACACCGCGTTCGCCGAGGGAGACCTCACCAAGAATATGTGAATATCAACCAATTATGCATGATGCACTGAATGGGTCTGACTGTGTCATTTCAAAGGTCAAACACCCTTGAGCAGATCCTAGACGTTCTACGAGGGTCTACTATTGCGGAAGAACGCGGCAAAGACGTCAAATCAAAGTTCTGGTCGACGTATAAGAAAGTTTCGAACGAGTACGATGATGATTTCCTAGAGCGGGCAAATGACGATATGGCCATTATCTTGACTTTTGTGTGTTCGTTTTCTATGTCTGTTAATGCAAGTCTAACAGGCGGATTAGGCCGGTCTATTCTCTGCTGTGAACTCTACCTTCATCATTGGAATGCAGCCTAACCCAGGAGACACTACGAATATCCTAATGCTGCAGCTGATCAAGGTCATCGCCGACGGCCCAAATGCTGTAAATGATATTAGCGATCTTTCCTCGTCCACCATATATTCTTCGTCAACTGCATGGGTGCCAACACTTGCCTACGCTAGCCTCTCATTCAGCCTCTTGGCCGCATTTGGAGCTGTGATGGGAAAGCAATGGCTTAACTCTTACAAGGCAGCCCAGAGACGAGGGACATTGGAGGATCGTGGTCTGCAAAGGCAGATGAAACTAGATGGGCTAGATGATTGGCATCTTCAAACCGTCTTGGGAGTGTTCTTCGTACTTCTCCAAATTTCCCTCCTCCTCTTCGGCTTGTCTCTCAGTGCCAACATGTTCATTCAGAAACGCGTCATATCCAGTGTTATCGTCTGTGCTACAGCTTTGGGCATCCTTCTCTACATTGCCACCATCCTCATATCAGTGCTGCATCCAGACAGTCCTTTCCAGACAGCAGGATCAACCCTAGTTAGAGACATCTGCAAAAAATTCCTTCTCGTCAGATCGCCTCTCACTCCTGATATGATGTTTGGAAGAATATCTGCTATACGCTGGATACTAGATACATCCACGAACCCGGAAGTTGTCGAAGCTGCTGCTGCGATGGTACCTCGCGTGCAGTGGCCCCCAGAGCTTGATATTTCGGCAATGTATGCACGCATACTTGATATCTTCGTGACATGTGTCCGCGGGTCAGAACCATTTATGGCATGTGGCAAAGCCTTAACTCACTTTCGCGTCCACTCATTGAAACCCACCCCAGTCGATTGGAGAGAAGAGAGTGCTTGGCTTTCCTGTAAAGACAGGGGTCATTTCATTCGCGATGCATTCACGGATGCCCAAACTGCCTACTATCAGCTCGAGAAATCGGAGGATGATAGCGATCGACAAAGGCATAGAGCTGACGCATGCACTGCTCTAAGAACAATGGTTGTCCACGGGCTGACCGATCGTCTTTCACTTCCGGACGACGAGGTCCTGATTTGGAAGGGCGATTTGTCGTGGTGTCACAGTGACGGGCGCACACCATCCTGTGAAGAGTTTGATTGGCTGATCAACTTCCTGGTGGACATCTTGGGAGACGGAAGATATGATACCGCAGGTGATGCTCTACTCGCACTGAGCGCCATGCGCGGGCTAGGAAGCTCTACCAGACAAGGTAGCTATGTCGATACGCTTATCAGTTGTATGGCCCAAAACAACTCCCCCCAGCGACTCCAACATACGGCCCAAAACGACTCCCCCCGACTTCGACATACTGCACTGAGGGCTGTTTCTGACGCTAGAGAAGAACTTTCTTCTATTACGCATGACCGGATGCCACAGGGGGTTGATGCTAATCTCCTGGATGCGCTTTCTCGCGCTATTTTAGGTGTCGCACAATATTCACAGTACGAAGATGATTCCCAAAACCGCTGCTACTTGCGCCTCATCTCCACTCTGGCAAGGAATGACGAGTGGTGTAAACGTCTGACCCGTGACGGCCATCTCCAGTGGTGCAATTATCTCCTCGACGACGTTCTGGAATCCCCATTTGACCGTAACAAAAATTACCTTACTATGATTTTCCTGCGCGTTGATCCCTCGGACAAGAAGTACTGGAAGTTAATCAAGAGGGCATGGAATATTTGGGGCTCCTGCATGTCTAATGATCAGGATAGTGCTGATATCATCGATGCACTTCCGGCTCTCGTGACAGCGACAAGGCAACATGTCCCTGACCCAAACAATGACTCGGTGAGAGCTGGATTAGCCAGAGATGTGTATGGAGTTTTGAGATGGTTGGAGGAGAGACCTGCTATCATTGGCCAGGCAGACAGTCTAGTCGATACTGCATTACCCGTTGTGCGGGCCTTGTACAGCGAGCTGTCATCGCAGGCTGCGCACCAACATACCTCGCAAGTGACAATGGGTTTGGGGTCATGAGTCGATAGTCGTTGGCTGTATAGATGCCTACCTGTATATTTCACCGCTCCTATGGAATATCCGCTTCCAAATCCAAGTGTGTATACGAAAAATAACAATGACAATAATACATCGCACTGGCAACTCCAGTGTCCAACTAGTGTCCAAGAGACGCACACTTGACAGCCGACATATAATCTGTCTTTTTCGCACACCTATATAAGCATTTTTAGTCGTTCCCACACGTCGTCGACTCTCGCTGCAAACAACAGCGAGCTGAACTATAGTCTATTTGTGATCCATCATTTCTAGAAAAAGTATTAAAAGTTGAGTCGAGAGGGTGGAATCCTTGAGCTCGTTGCTGCTCAGTGAGCACAAAAGCAGTCCAACTGGAGAGTCTCGAAAAAGATGTCTTACCATTGGTTCCATTAGAGCGGACGTTCACGATTGCTCACGGTCGAGAACATAAGTCGATAACCAGGAGGCAGTTGCCTATTACACCGGCATATGCATTTACGGACTACAGATCACAAGGCCAGACGATCAGTCACACAATAATAGACATTGGAAGTCCACCCACAGGTGGGCTTACGCTGTTCAACGTTTACGTTGATCTATCACGAAGCCGGGGCAAGACAACATTCGATTACTTGGAGACTTTGGCGAGAAGTTGTTGATGACGCAATCAGAGGCATCCCTGCGAGTATTTGCAAATTGAAGATGAAAGGCTGGTACGGCTTGACGATGAAACTGAGATGTGGTGGAAAGAGAAGATACAATATGATAACTCGGACAGCCAGCATCATGCATGTGTTACTGTGTGAATGTAGAAAATGTATTAAAAGTTGAGTTTTGAGCTCGCTGTTGCTCAGTGAGCACAAAAGTTTCTACAACCGCGATTTATTCTGGTTCCACACAATATCATCCGTTTTGTACTGTACAGTGGAAACTGAAAATTCATACTGAATACAATAATTGAGCTCGTTGTTGTTTGCAGCGAGTACGCACGTCTCAACGGCGTGCGGCGTGAGGGCACTGCGGCGTGCTTAGGCGCGCGGAGAAGAGAAGGTCGTCTCTCCCAATTCAGAAGATGGTAATCGCAAATTTCCATTGTAAATTTGTAATGCACTGTGATACGGTGGATGAGGGTTGTTTTAAAATCGCGTGATCATCGATCATCGTGTCATGAAGAGATGGAATACAGTGATAGAAAATGCGTGAGTATGACAGTAAAACAGGACGTGAATACATAGGAAAGGTTATGGTGGTATAAGGATGGGTGGAGCGTCGTGGCGATGACCATCCGAATCAGAGTGATCATCGCCCAGCGGATCTATCGACGCGATTACGATTACGACCTGAATGTCGCCCGTTATGTTAATGAAATAATGGATACACAATGAAATTTTGACAGTCCATGCATGAGAATCAAACAAATGCTGGAATCCATACCGGATATCACAGCCTCACGATCTGAAACAGAACTAGATCGCGAAAGGACGGTTCCCTCGACCCAATTTGAAGCGATACACAGGGTCATCAGGCTTTGTGTCCGGGTGAATTTGAGGCTTACCCTCCCAGAGGGCAGCAGAGGACTTGGATGGATCATGACGAGCGGGGTCCGACAGGGTACCACACGCCCGCCCGGTCATCAATGGAGACCTAAATAAAAGTCAAGGACTGCCTTGCCAAACAAATGCTTAATCACGTACAGAGAGGCCCGGTTTTCGTGAAGGCGGGCCTGCCAGTCCTTCACAACGGGGGACGGTGAGCGCAGCCGCTCTCCCCGCAAAGTAGCGAAGGTGCCATCGTATGCGGATTCGATGGCAGAGTTCCCCTCAACGTCAGACCGAAATCTGGGAAGACCGCCTTCGGGCTTCCGCAGTAGGCGCATGAAGATGAAGAGACTCTCGAAGGGCCAATTGGGCAGCAGGCGGATGAGTGCGCCGAGCGGGATGGACACGAAGCCGAGCGCAAGTGAGATACCCCACTCACGGCCTCCGATACGCGTCACCTGGAATGCAGTGCCACCAATATAAACTATGATAACTTGCACAGCGATCTCTACAGCGCCGGTCATGACGGGAGTTCGGATTGTGACGAACTTGACTCACCAATGAGGGTTATGGCCAAAAAGTACCAGTTGTTTAGCATGCCTTCACAAATGTTCAGCTTCCGGTCAAGCCTTCGCGAGTTCAACGAGTTAAATATTTGAGCGAAGACGAACGCGTTGAAGACCAAGGTATGAACTATGGTATCGTTTCCCGACGTCGACTCGAGGCCCAGTATCTTGAGACCGAGGAAGTGGAAAAGCAGGATGATCATAATCTGGTAGACGGACTGCAGCAAGATCTGCTTGTACATATCCACCGTGAACAGTGGTGCAGTCTGCTTATCGGGCTTCCGGTCAAGGAGCGCCGGCGAAGCGGGATCTGTAGCCAGCGCGAGTGCAGCGAATGTATCCATGATGATATTAATCCACAGAAGCTGAACTGCGGAAAGAGCTGAGGTCTCAGAGTTAGACGCGACGGCGGTTATGAAAGTAGTCACAACGGCGGTGACATTAGTAGAGATCTGGAACTGCAGGAATTTTCGAATTGCATCATTGACGCAGCGACCCCACATAATCGCCCTCACGATGGAAGAGAAATTGTCATCCATCAGAATGATGTCGGACGCCTCTTTGGCAACCTCAGTGCCCGCAATGCCCATGGAAAATCCTACATGTGCTGTCTTGAGAGCAGGACCGTCGTTTGTACCGTCTCCTGTAACGCCAACGACTTCACCCAGTGCGCGAAGCTTCTCGACAAGAATCTTTTTGTCTTCCGGTGACGAGCGAGCAAGAACTTGAAGCCGAGGAACGATCTCGAGCATCTGAGCGTCATCAAGTTGACGGAAAACGGGTCCCTCCATGATGATTCCACCAGCCGTGTAGATACCACATTGCGTGGCGACTGAGCGGGCTGTCAACACGTTATCACCTGTGCACATCTTCACTGCGACACCAGCTTTGCGACAATCGTCGACTGCCTTCTGAACACCGTCACTGAGAAGAGCTTCGATTCCCACAATCCCGATTAGCGTCATGTCTTGCGCAATGTCTTCGTATAGCACCTATGTACCACACATTAGTCATGTGAGTCATGTCAGAATGTCACTGTAAACGTGCCCCGTCGACTGTCGAGACTTGGATGCCTGACGGTGGCCAAGACGGGAAGTCCCTATAGCACAACGCGATGGTACGCAGAGCCCGATTGGCGTAGGAAATGATCGTTCTCGCGATATTCTCATGAGAGAAGTCATCAATCTCTGCTAATTCCACATCGTCGCACGCATCATCGGCGGCAGTACTCCCCTGATGCACAATGACATGCCATCTACACGATTTGGCGAGGATCTCGCTCGCGCCCTTGACGTAGAGGCGATAGCCGTGCGCATGCCTGACTACAGCACCCATAGCTTTCCGGTCGCTGGAAAACGGTATCGTTTGGATAATTTCAGCGTTGTCTCTTGTCTCCTTGTAGTTCGGCCATCCAACTTCTTTGGCGAAATTCAACAGCGCCGTTTCAGTTTTGCTTCCCACGAACATGCGCTCTCCGGTGTCCTTATCCACATCTTCAAAAGCAGTGGAGTTGATGGCGATGGCTTCGTTGCACAAGGTGCACAGGGACGGGCTCAGAACAGCGTTTAGTTTGGATTGGTCAATGGAGAAGTCGTTACGAAGGGCATTAGAATCGGTATTTCCGCGAGGGATTCGATGTGTATTCGTTCGAGCCTGGTTGTCCTCGAGCTTGCGAACAAATTTCGCATGAATCCCGATTGAGCCCGCGACAACAGACATCACATTCTGAGTCAGTGCGCCAGTCTTGTCGGTGCAGATCACGGAAGTGTTTGCCATCGTTTCACATGAACCTAAGACGCGCACCAAGAGTTTCTCTTTCGTCATTCTCTTGGTAGCGAAGGCAAGTGCGAGCATGACGGCCAATGGCAGTCCTAAGACGACCTGCGTCAACAACCAACGAATTTGACGTAAAAGTAGATAGAACACCACCTTCCGGGACAGCGACGACAACCAAAGTAACAGAGATAATGAGTATCTGGATAAATGCCATGCCGTTCTGGTCGGCGTTCCTGTAGCATGTATTAATGAAACGAACGACGTGATAACTGAAATTTGTACCTGGTGGGCATGCCGGTAGCGAGTTGCATGATGAACCTGACCATCAACGAGGAGAAGAGAATAATGCCGGCAATGCTTCCGATTTTCGCAATGAATCCCGCGAGGATGTTCAACTTCAATTGAAGCGGAGTGTTCTCCACGTCTGTTCGAAGAGCTAATGGAATTGAGTATGAATGTTCGGAGAGCTATAAGCCGAAGCTCTCGTACCCATCATGACCCTACCATTAAAGCTTTTCGTGCCAACAGCGACAACGACGTAAGTGCCAACGCCTTCCAGAACCTTGCTACCGCTGACGACAAAGCAATCCGTGTGCGGATATTCGTGCTGCGCGTTGCCGAGCTGCTCCTCTCCGAGTGCTTTCAGTGCTAGGCAGTCTGTGTAGGATACCTTCTTGATAGCATCCGACTCGCCAGTTGCCGCCGATTCGTCACACTTGATGTTGTGCCCAGATAAGAAGATGCCGTCGCATGGGACAATTTCGCCGGGTTCCAATAATGCTACATCGCCAACCACAACTTCCTGTCGAACATAACGAGACGCGTAGGAAGGATCATGAGACAACATTCGGGTCAAAAGAAATGAGCATACTTTGACGTCGATCAGATGTTTCACGCCGTTGCGAATGACCTTGACTCCTCGTTCTTCCTTCTTCTCGTTGAGGACTTTGAACTGCCGCTCCTTTTGCCAGTCGTTCAACGACCCAACAACCGCCTGTAAAAATTGAGCGTCACACGAGATCCAGATCGGTGGCACGACTTACCACGATCAGGACAGCCATTATGATTGCCACGCCCTCCACCCAATCAACAGGTGGTTCGCCATCAGGGAGAGTCGTCCCAAAATCTTGGAAGAGTCCAAGCGCCAGAGAAACAACTGCTGCGATGGACAGCAATATCTTGACACAACAAGGATGAAGATAAAGTTGAGCTGATGGAGAAAACTACGCACCAGAACTTTATCTTTCAGCGCGAGCCACATCAGAGCTAGTAGGCTCTTGCTCGCTCGGCGTGGAAGGATGTTCTCTCCAAATACGCGTCGCCGTTCCTCAAGGGACGCGAAATGAGGATCGGATTTGATGCCAGTCTGAGATACGTCATGCGATGCAGTTACTGTGATGGCCGACAAGGTATGCTCGTCCAACCGATCATGCATTTGTGAAGCAGCTGGTCTACTGTCAGAGGATCCACGACAAGGTGTCGTCAAACCTCGTGAAGGATGAGTGCCAAGGCCCTTGAGAAGGGAATCAACACCTCCAACAGCCTCGAGTACGTCGAGATTCTTCCGGTCAAGAAGACTAGCCAACTCGAACGGTCTGAATTTGAAAGGACGAGGGTCGACTAATTCATCCTGAATGGGCTCGACCTTAGATGTGACTTCATCCGCTGAGGGACTGAGAAGGTGCGATGAAGAACAACCGCTGGGATCATCGGGCTTGTCGCCACGAAGAGAGAGAGGGGTCGCAAAATGGGCGGTAGACTCGGTGGATGGAGCGGGGTAAGGGGGGGTGGTCAAAGCCCCATCATTGGAAAAGGTAAGGGTTGGAAAGGGGGAATTAGAACGAGAGTCCAAGGATGTGCGCCGAGAGTGAGGAGACAAGAAAGTTAAATTATCTTGTGCGCGATGGACTGTGGAATGCAAAGGGAGCGGGGATGGAGTGCGATGAGGAGAGACGTTAGCAAGGCACACATGTAGAGTTGGGTTTGAGAAGTTAGTTGTCACGATTTCGGGAATGTTGTTGGCCCCGTCCGCCATGAGTTCGAGTAGAGGGGTAACAGTTCCAACTGATGAGGTAGAGACGGAACCTTTTATACCACTCTTAAGGTAGACGACATGCATTTACGGTAAACGTCACGTGATAAAG
>PVYJ01003106.1:5860-23182 GCA_002995095.1 Rhizopogon sp. AM-2018a | reverse complement strand
TGGAGATACCAAATTTGATGACTTTGCTTGTCCGCAACTGTAGATAAGCGGACATTTATTATTCACTAAATAGTACTGTGAGTCGAACATGAGACTTCGGCAGCACAACGGGGGGAAAGAAAATCCGTCACAAAGACGGGATATGCAAAAAATTGTCGGGCTCTGTGGGTCACAAGGTTCTCAGCCTTCACCACCCTCACTGCCGTCAACCCACAGCGGTCCCGTAAAGGACCAAGCTCGTCCACTTTGGAAGCAAACACTTTCCCCGCTACAGACCAATCCCGACAGCGCACAGCGCAAGAAGGGCGGTACACATCCATTCACCTAGCCACCACCCTATTGGACTATCCTCGTCATTCACACAACTCGGACGCATCCATCCACACTCTCCCACTACTCATCACCTATCTCCACGATGTGTGACACAGAAGTCACCTCCAGTCCAGAGGAAGTCGGCGAACCACTAGCCCTAGGGCCGGTCACTGCTCAGCCATTGCTCGCAGTCTGGAATGCGCGCCTAGCAACTTTCCGACCACCTCCTTGTTCGTACACCAATCGCGATAAACCAAAGCAGCAACAGCGCCCAGAGGACTTCACCCGTCATCAACATGACTCTGCCAGACCCACCTGCCCAGTGCGTAGTCCGGTCACATGAGAAGGAACATCCACCACGAAGCTGTCCTATCACCGCTAAACTCGGGAATAAATCCCTATCACCATTCCCGGGGGAACAGTGATAAAGCTGAATGACAGTAAACTTCACAATGTGAGAACCGAACCATGGTTAGGGATGAATTAAGACAGGATGGGATCGGCTGAATCTGAGAATAGGGATCCCGAGTAGTTCGTGGGGCAGACCACACATGGATACGAGTAACAGACAGGCATATTGGAGGACGGGCGAAAAAGCAGAAGCACATTCGACAGATTGGGTCTTGGCAATGATAACGCCAGCGTAAGTCGACTTCGAGAAAATGGTCACAAACTTGACCTGAGCCTTCAAATGACAGCGGTCAAGTCACATCGCAAATCGGGTTCTGAAGAAAGTGTCCGAGCATGGGACTAGACTATAGCATGTGGCAACTCCGTAGCATGCCTCATAACATGTGGGGGTAGGGGAGCCGAAGCCGTAGGGACGGCAGCAAAGCACCGATAACACTCTAGCCAAAACAGTCTTTAGTAACGCGCTTTCCTGTACGTACCGCACTCGCAACCAAGTACATTCCAGACTAGGTTCCACGTCGCAGGTCACCACGAAGCCAGGCTGATTGCAGCGCACGCCGGCGCTTTTGAGTCCTGATGCACAATTTCTCGCTCCCCAAAGGGACGCAGAGAAACGACATCACTCACGGCGAGCAAAACATGCCAAAAGACGCCGGGGATGAGGAGTAGGCTATCTCAGTGAGACCACCCACATCTCGAGAACGAGTCAAAGACTCGGACCACGGGGATCATGTGCGTTGACTTGCTTGAATACGAACCACGGGGAGTATGGGCCAAGGTACAAGATGAGGTTACTGGACATTCCAAAAGCGACACCGGGTAGAGTGATCTTTGCAGATCTGTACGTGACCCGGGCTGCACACCACAGGCAATTTGCCAAGCAACACAAACCTGCGCGTGATCTGCTCGTTCCCTTGATAGTTGCCAAAAAAAAAATACCGCGACGCCTCTCTAGCGCTCGTTCCGAGGCTCAACACTCCGCCCACATAATGACCGACGCGTTTCCGGTGCCACCTTCCCTTTAATCGTGTGCAGCGTCAGACATGGGAAAGTGTAACTTTCTGTGCGTGATGTCTAGACGCGTCCACAAAGGGGTCCCGAGATAGCACATGCGAAGGTTTGTGCGTACGCATGAGCAGAGCTGCTTCCATCAGAATACAAGTACGTTCCGAAGAGGCGATGAAGGCAGTTCAAAGGAATTCATCGCAGTAGAAATAGGCAACAAGCGGGCAAACACCTGAGGCGCACATGGAAGACCGCCACATCGAGACGCGCCCAACTCCACAACATAGACGCTGAAATTTGTTTGTGGTTTGTGCAAGTATAAGAGTATTCCCCCCGAGGTCGACAATCCATTTGGTTAGAATTCATCCCGTTAGGAATGGTTATTTTGGCTGGAAGTAGCGACGAGCTCGATGGTAGCCTGGATAGCATAATAGCGCGAATGGACACCCGAGTGGCCAAGGTGGTTGGAAAGCGGAGACAGCAGATGCGAGCATCGTTGAGTTTGTTGGTGCAGAAGAAATGAAGAGACGATGTTCTCTTTTGCGGCTTCATAACGTCTTTTATTTGGTGGTGACAAATAACGCGAACGCGCGTGTGGCTTGTATAAGCATGACATATAACTACTGTAAATATGATGAAAACACGACAAATAGTACACTCGAATACTGGTATGACGAGCCGGGACCCCCATTCTTTTTATCCGCGTCCCAATGTACTAAACCATCCTTCACCTGGCATTCCAGGTCCTTCTTCGACGCTCATTTCTGGCCAGGTTTGAGTCAACCACGCCGACGTACCAAATAGCTGGCGACATAGCTCCAGTAGCTCCTCTATGGTATCAACCATATCACCCATGACCTCACATTCCGCAACTGAGTACGCCAGGGAGATACCCTTGAATGACTCCATGTCCTCGTCAATCGCCCGTCGTGTCTTGGCTTCTATTTGTGAAGTAAGCATCTCAAGTGCCTGGCGTGCAGATGGAAGGAACTGCGGTAAAGGTTGTTGAGCTCGAAAGACGTGTTCACTCGCGAACAGCGAGAGACAGATACACGATATCTGATAATGACGTCTGACTTGGAGCAGTAGGTGAAGTCTGTTGGTACGTACGAATTCCCGTCGTTCTTTCAAGACTGATGCAACAGTTTCCTTGCGGGGTATATGTTCTCGGATCTTTCTAAGACCAGTCATCAAATCAAGAATCTTCTGTATTTTGAGAACAACTGCACGGTAGTGGCGCATTGGTTTCTGCGAACAAGTTGACAGTGAAAAAAAACTAGTGGAATTTCTAGCTCACCGGCACTAGACTAAGTTCGTCATTCATCGTAGTTAGCAGCGACGAGGATCTGTGAAGCGCGTTACGAATCTGAAGTTCCAATTTCAATGTTTTTCGTTTGTCGTATGGGGTAAATGCATATATGTTCTGAAATAACCCCCTAGAATTGGTTTAGTCGCAAAGTCGACTCGTAAACTGAGGGGTGGCATACCGTCCGAGAAGAAGATATAGTTGACTGAGAAAACTCAACGTCCTGCTGGTGTGGTTCAGAAACAATACCTTATGGATATAAGCATAGTTCAGTATATATATAAATGCATATACCCTGCTGTGTCGAGGAAAGACGAGACCATTCATCATCAACGCGGCGACGATACCCAAAGCAATCATTGAAGCCCTCATCCAAGCCAAGTCTACATGATAAGAAATGCGTTCGTACCATAAGTGAAACTTGGTACCTTGTGTGGAAACATCCGAATGTGGAGTCAAGTACTGGGATAGTATGACAGGAGGAAGTGTGACAGACCTAGAGGATGATCAGTGTTGCGTAAAACGTGTTTAAAAGTATGAATTACGCCACAACGCCCAAAGACGGGATACTGCTCTTCGTGATAAGCCAAGTCACCGGTATATCAAATAACTGACAGTACTTGTCAGAAGATGCGGCTGCCAATATGTCGGAACCATTTACCGTCACCATTATCACTAGGCCAACGGGATTCCTTCCACAGATAACCCATGTCTGAGCAAGTGTGGTCAGCGCATGAAAATGAGAATAAGATCCACAGGACGTACGATATAGGCATATATAGCTCCTAGAATAGTCCCTGACTTATCATAGCAAACATTAACATTACATGCGTTCGTCATTTAGCATCGGGACTTGCCAGACGCAAATAACCGACGCGCCAGGTCGCCCCAGTAATAGTTTCGAGGACCCACACGTAACTAATAATCATCCATTGGCCATGTATCCACGCAAACCATTGAAAACCTAATATTTAGACGCATGACCAATTGCATTTTCTGGAAGTGCGAACAAACGAACCAGCTGAATTAGAAGGAAGAAAGGCGGGAATACTTAGTATGGCCACCCCTGTGGCGTTCTTCATCGCATGCCGCAAATGACTGGAATGTTGCATGTTTCGGATTATTTTCGATGCTCCTAGCCGAAGCCGAAGAGTGATAGGATGGTTCAAAAACCGTAGCAGTGTCCACAACACGTATTGTGGGAGCGATGTCAATGATAACTGCGGGCCAGTAGGAATTCCTTGTCTGAGGTCAGGAAGACAGGAAACCTCTCGACCCATTTTCTCGTCTCGTTGGTCAACAGAAGCCATGCCTTGTTGGACTTCCTCAGTCGATAGAGTTGTATCCGCTTCGATAACATCATCAGTCACATGCGCCCCATACTCATCCATTACAAAAGTTCGGGGCGCAACGCCAAGCCACAGCCACGTCAATCGCGGGGGCCAGAACCGAAGTGGAGAAGCTTCGTGGTGTGCGGCAATCCTCTGAGCTACTTGCAGGAGATGGCTCGTGTCATACGCCATCTGATTCGGCGACCAGCCCATTCAGCACATAGCTATCCCCAAATATGATCACTTGCCTGTAGCAACGACGTCGCGAACAGGTACTGATGATGGAGATGCGAAGGTATGACGGAGCCAGACGGGGAGTCAGATACTTCACTTGCTAGGCGAATAGCGTCATGCAATTCGTTTTGCACAGTACGCCATGCTGTGGTGAGATTAATAGCAGCTGCGGTAACTGCATCTCTCTCTACGCGCAAGGACTTCCGCCGAAGAGAGGTATGTGCATACACACCGATCACCAGATTTTCGGTTGCTCTAAATGAAGACTGAATAGTTCTGCCAAGTGCTATTGCTGATGCCTCGAAGGGAGGAGATGAAGTCGAGTGCGATGTTTTGGAACGATCATCTTGAATTGACCTAGGAGCCATCCCCCAAGATAACTCGCGGCGTAAGTGTTCAATGATGCCCAGTAGAGGCTTGAGGAATTTAACTGTGGCGTCTCAGTATATGATGACAATGCATATGTCAATGGGAAGCTCACCGCCAACACGCCCAATACGGAGTTCAAAAGCTGCCTGATAGTACATCTCATTCAGTGATACAGACTGATGCACTAATTCTACATGCAAGTCCTTCAGATCAACAATTTGCTGGGATGAAGGACGTGTAAATGGATTATCCATGCATATGGATAAGCATTGATGTAGAACTCTCAACGTCGACGCGACTTCGTCAATTAGGTGAGTCGAGGTCCAACGTAAGATCAACATGCTAGAAAATAAGCAAACGGCCGCGGCCGTTAGTGTTATCCATAGGAAACAGCTCGAATCCGATAGGACGGCCTGAGATGCCACGATCGTCAAGTGCATGCAAGAGGGAGAGGAATGATGACATACAGAGCTTACGCCAATATTTTCTGTCAACAACCATATCGATATAAAGCACGATATCCGTGCGGATAAATGGAGACGGGGAAGACGGCTCTTCGCCCAACCAGCTACAATGGCAAGAGCTTAGCTGAGCTTACACGGTGCACGACGGAAGACTAACCGAAGAAGCTGGTTGTTACAAGGAATATAGCAGGTATGAGACGCGATATCGCCGATCCCTGCTGTGGAATAGTTGCAAGGTATTTGGCAAGGGTAGATATGCCAATACCTATCAATGCACCTGTGATATTTAAAATCGTAATCTCAATCTGCTGTGCCAGATCCTCCTGGACGGAGAAAACGAGCTCTTTCAAGCTAAGCAAAAGGAAAGCAGATGATCCACCCAGTTGGGAAAACGAATGGAATGTCACAAGAAGTACGCAGAGAAAGGTAGACAGGATGCGGGCGAGTGCACGACGGCCAATATGGGGGACATGTAACTCATACGACATCGATCGTCGGGGGGAAACGAAACTTGGTATATAGTATACTAAAGTCCAGAGGCAAAGTCTTATATGATATCATAGGGCGTCAGCAAAACTTCCAAAGTGCACTATTTTGCGTAAAAACAATTGGACCGGACTCACGGCCGTGTCATACGCTTATGTAAATGAGGAAGATAAGTACTTGAAGGACTTACTTGTACCGATTCGTCGGCTGTCGTTGAGTAAGTATTCATATACCTTATGTAATGTCGGTTGTATTGCTGAGCGTTAGTGTCTTCGATCCAGCGTTTCAGGACCACCTCCGGGTTCTTCCAATCCCCGGGAAAGCGCTGGCGGTGTTCAAGTTGTTTGCAACTCCGCTTCCCAAATCAAATCAACAGTATCACTAGATGCTCAAGCGCTCATAAAAGAGTCGCTGAGGAATACCGATTGGAGTGATGCTGTTAGAGTTAGGCACCGATCTACTCAATTCATTGACGCTGCCAGTGTCACAAGGCTCTCATTTTGCATCTTCAATTCATTGAACCCTGCCAGTATGTCACTGTGTCACAAGGCTGTTCAACGGCCGCGGGAAAAGATCTCATACTGCTTTGCAAATTTAAAACTTTTACCCCCTATTATTTCTTCCACTATTCTGCCCTATCATTTCTTCCACCATTCTGCCCTCGAGGCCCCAGCGCCACGGTATATAGCTTCGTGGCGGCCTGACGTCGTCAAATTGTGGCTATATTCCAGTGATTGGCATGAATCACACTGCCCCCCGCTCCCCAATGAATCTACGTCTTCAACACATACCTGCGTCATCAACATCTCCAGAAGTCTTGGCTAACCGGTACAACCGGCATACTCTGTCGAAAGGCTTAAAATTACCTCATCCGTCAACGTGCGGCGATCAGTGTCGAGGGCCCTATTCTCGTGATTAGTACTGCGGGGCCCGGGCATGATAAGGTTAGGAGTATGCATATAGTTTGGTCTCGCTTTATCGGCCAGTTACTAGTGGTTGACGTTGATCTGAGGCGCGTGCCCATCTGCGTAAACTTAGTCTAAACCCGGTAATGGAAAATGTTTTTTAGACCGTCAATTATTTTGTGTTGTGGAAGTGGGAAGGACAGTCTTTCATCCGCCAAATTTTGTGTTGGAATATTTCGATCGAACGTACTCGTGTTGACCGCATGTAGTAAGTACACGAGGTACCCCCCTTATATATATACACGCTACCTACATTCGTCTACCCAAGTGTCTAGTTTTATAACCCCACACACCCGTAATCGTTATCCTCCGTGTCGCAACAATGTCTTAGACATCACTTCAAACACAAGGAAATCGTTTACATATTTGCGAATGCTTGTCAAAAGAATTATTTGACGAGATTGAATTGAGTACATTGGTCTGATTTTAGGCATTGCCGTTGTCGGCTAGCGTCGGTTGTTCAGCAGACCTGAACATTTCGATCATTATTAGAACCAAAAGACCTGTTTTGAAGGCTTGATGCCGCAGACACTTGAGACAGTAAAATGTATCCAACTAAATTTTCTTCTCCCGCCTTGTTGGCTGGCGGCGACGCCCGACAAGTGTGCTGTGCAAGACCTAATAATATCATGGTCCATGGACTAGTCCATCGGACTGTGGGACAAAATATCACTTAGTGCTGTTTACAACCAACTGATCAATTGGACCGTGTTGCAGCTCTGGCGCACGGTCAACGTTAGCGCAGCTCACGACAATCCCCCACGAGCCCTTGGCAATGGCCGAAAATATCTACAGCAGGGGAACGAGAGTCTGGTTTGAAGACAAGGATCAAGCATGGGTTTCTGCAGAGGTCACGTCGGTCACCAAGGGCGCTGACGATTCGATAAAACTGATATTTGTAGATGAACGAGGCAAGGTACGCGTAATATCTCCTGCGATTCATTCTATATCACTGAGGTATCGCATTGCGGATAACAGGAAATAGTCATCAATACCACTGGCAAGGACATCAAGGCCGGAAAGGAAGGCTTGCCTCCACTTCGAAATCCTCCGTTATTAGAAACCGCAGATGATTTGGCTACTCTGTCACATCTAAATGAGCCCTCAGGTATTCTTCCACCCTGATCGTCCGAGTCCGCACTGAGTGTCATTCAAGTCTTGCATACCATTCGTAATCGCTATGCCCAACATAGTATCTACACCTACAGCGGAATCGTGCTTATTGCAGTCAATCCTTTTCAGCGAGTCACTCTTTATGGTCCTGAGATCATACAAGCCTACAGCGGTAGGAAAAGAGGAGATTTGGAGCCACATTTGTTTGCCATTGCTGAGGATGCATATACTGCAATGGCGAAGGAGGGCATGGGTCAGACGATCATCGTGTCAGGTGAAAGGTAATACCACTGCTTCTGTAATTGGCTTGTATCTGATGCATAACTATCTAGTGGTGCTGGTAAAACTGAATCTGTACGTGCAGTGCTCGCCCATGGTAACTGGAACTTTAAACTATCTTTAGGCCAAATTCATCATGCGATATCTGGCATCTGTAAATCCTCCCGGATCCCAAACCAAAGCGAGGACGAAATTCTCTCTCGATGAGTCCAGTGAAATTGAGCGCCAGATCCTGGCTACAAACCCGATATTAGAATCATTCGGGAATGCCAAAACAACTCGTAATGACAATTCCTCGCGATTTGGCAAATACATTCAGGCGAGTATTTAAAGATCTCTATTGATAAGTATCTGACATGCACTGCAGATTCTCTTTGATGGCAAGCAAGAAATTGTCGGTGCTCGAATTCGGACTTACCTGCTGGAGCGGTCACGTATTGTGTTTCAACCAACGACCGAGCGGAATTACCATATTTTCTATCAACTGTGCGCTGGCGCACCGTCGAAAGAACGAAAGGACCTTGGGCTAGACACTGACATAACTAAATTTCATTATTTGAAACAAGGAGGACCAACGTCGACGCCGATAAACGGAGTCGATGATGCAGAGGACTTCCGGTCGACACAGCAGGCTCTGTCGACAGTTGGAATCAGTGTAGAGAAACAGTGGGCGGTCTTCCGACTTCTCTCGGCACTGCTTCATCTGGGCAACGTGAAGGTTACCCAGACACGGACCGATTCTGTTATCGACGACGAAGATCCAGCCCTTCTTCTTGCTACGCGCTTTTTGGGAGTGAGTTCCGCCGAATTCAAGAGGTGGACCGTCAAAAGGCAGATTATCACACGCTCAGAAAAAATCGTCACCGCTCTCAATGCCGCACAAGCAACAGTGGTCAGGGATAGCGTGGCAAAGTTCGTGTATGCGTGCTTATTTGAGTGGTTGGTCGCCATCGTCAATGAGAGTTTGGCTGGTGAAAACGGAGATGCAGCCGAACGTGCTGAGATGTTCATCGGTGTGCTGGATATCTACGGATTTGAACATTTCCAGAAGGTTGCATCTCATCTTTCAGTGAAATCATGATACTCAACGGTTGATGTTGTAGAACTCCTTCGAGCAGTTTAGCATCAACTACGCCAATGAGAAATTGCAACAAGAGGTGAGCTCAACGTATTTACAGTTTGTTTCATGGCTCACGATCAGCGTTGTAGTTCAACTCTCACGTCTTCAAACTCGAGCAAGAGGAGTACGTGAAGGAGGAGATCAACTGGACTTTCATCGACTTTTCAGACAACCAGCCTTGCATTGATGTGATCGAAGGGAAACTAGGAGTCCTCGCGCTCCTTGACGAGGAATCGCGTTTACCGGCGGGCAGTGACGCATCTTTCCTTCAAAAGCTGACCACCCAGCTTCTGAAGCCTGCCAACAAGAATGTCTTCAAGAAACCTCGGTTTGGAAATACTGCGTTCACCATTGCTCACTATGCCCACGACGTCACCTACGAAGTCGACGGATTCCTTGAGAAAAACCGCGACACAGTACCGGATGAGCATATGGTTTTGCTAGCATCCACGAAGAACCCCTTCCTGAAAGAAGTTCTCGATGCTGCCCTCGGATCTGTAAAAGCAGTTGATCCTCATCCTCCACACCCCGGGTCACCTTCTCTGTCTGATTCTGGCAGTGGAGGTTCCCGACGTTCATCTATCATTCCTGATCCCGGTCGCTCATCATTGGTTGCATCGAACGCTGGCCCCAAGAAACCAGGAGCCGCCATCCGAAAGCCTACACAAGGCTCTATCTTCAAAGCTTCCTTGATCACCCTGATGGATACTCTCAGCATCACCAATGTCCACTACATCCGGTGCATCAAGCCCAATGAAGCTAAAAGACCTTGGGAGTTCACCCCGTCTCAAGTGTTGGGTCAGTTGCGTGCTTGTGGTGTTCTCGAGACAATACGTATCTCTTGTGCTGGATATCCATCACGTTGGACTTATGAGGAGTTTGCTGAGCGGTATGATAGTTGACGTGACTTTGTGCGTTGTTGCTTACTGATCGTTATCCAGGTATTATATGCTGGTACCCTCGACAGATTGGCAGCCGATGATACAGCGCATGGAGCTCATACCTCTATGCTCACTAATTCTTGAGAAGACTATCAATGACCCTGACAAATATCAGAGTGGTCTCACAAAGATATTCTTCAGGGCTGGTATGCTCGCGGCATTGGAAGCCCTCCGCTCGGAAAAGCTCAATGCTCTTGTCACGGTTGTGCAGAAGAACATGCGCAGGCGTATGGCCGTGAAGAAATACTCGGACCGACGCCGAGCAACGATCAAAATCCAAACTTGGTGGCGAGGTATATTGGCCCGTAGGCTAATGGAGAGCATCCGTAGAGATGTTGCTGCAATTCGCCTTCAAACTGGTATCCGCCGTTTCATTCAGAGGTCCAACTTCCTGCAAACCAGACACTCTATCGTCTTGTTCCAGAGCCGTATGTATTTTATGAATTCGTACAGCACAATATTCAACCTCTCACCACAGGTATTCGCGGGGCTCAAGCCCGACAACTGTACAGAGATGGAAGGATCTCGCATGGTGCTATTCTCTTGCAATCTCTTTTCCGTGGAGTGTGCGTTCCCTGTCTGTCGAGTAGTGGGATTTTACTAACTTCGTCCTCTCAGGCTTTATCGTCGCACTCACAGGGCGAACGTCAAGCAAGTCGTTTATTTACAATCTTGTGTCCGTCGACGGCTCGCCCGAAAACAGCTGAAGGGTCTCAAAGCTGAAGCTCGTTCAGTCTTGAAGTTCAAGGAGATATCGTATCGGTTAGAGAACAAGGTGGTAGAACTCACTCAAACACTGCAGACGCGTACGGAGGAGAAGAAGGCACTGCAGGCACAGCTTTATGAACTGGAGAGACAGATACTGCAGTGGTCATCGAAGCATGAGGAGGCTGATGCGAAAGCGAAGTCCCTCCAGACTACTCTATCAACGGCCGAGGCCGAACTCTCTCGCCGCGATGAACTTCTTCAGGCAAAGGCTGATGTGGAGAAGCGATTGGAGGAGGCTGTTGCCAAAGCTGCGGAGAAGGAAACAATGATCCAAAGGCTTTCAGACGAGCTCGTTGCGCAGGCAGAGAAGCTGCAATCTCAGGAGAAGACCTTTGCAAATGCCCCCTCACGTTCCGTTGAGGATGGATCTGTTATACTGACTCTCAAGAACGAAGTTAGTAGCCTGCGAGAGCAGCTAAACCGCGCCAATGCCTACAATGCCCTCACGAGGAATGCCCGAGCCGAAGCTCCTGTATCACCAACTTTCGCTCCTGCATTACGTATCCCTTCCAATAGCTCAACACTTGTTCCGTCCTCGAATAATAGCCATCAACGAAGACACAGCTCCGCAGGCGTTGTTCAACTCAGCCCAGCCGACATTCGCACGTCTGTTGATGAACTCATGCTCGACGTCAAGAAGAATCAGGCTCTCAATCACCGCGCAGTATCCGTGGCATACAACGGCGAAGACAATGCCCGTATACGTACCAATGACCTGGCGTATGGACGCTTGTATGACGACGTCGCTGAGGAGAAGATCAAGCTTATGCAGGACACCAAGCGGTTGGACGAAGATGTTCTTGGCGGGCTCATTAGAGGCTTGAAAATCCCACCACCAAGTCTCGCCAACCCATCTGCTGTAAAGGAGATCCTTTTCCCGGCGAATCTCATCAGTCTTGTCACCAATGAGATGTGGAAATACGGGTTGATACCGGAGAGCGAGCGGTTTTTGGCGAATGTTATGCAGTCCATTCAAGGCCATGTGATGGTTGGTAACTTCGTTGTTTCACCCGATGTTTTCATTTACTCACATACTGTTCTAAAGTCATTCAACGGCGAAGACTCCATTATTCCTGGAATTTACTGGCTTTCGAACGTCCACGAGATGCTGTCATTCATCTATGTTGCCGAGAGCGACATGGAACAAGGTATTGGCCCTGGAGAAGAGAATGCTGTCCGAGAGTTTGACTGGAATGATTACGAACGGCTTGTCAAGGTCGTCAAGCACGACCTCGGCAGCTTGGAGTATAACATATACCACACGTGGATGCTAGAGACGAAGAAGCGCCTTTCTAAGATGATCATACCCGCTTTGATAGAGAGCCAGTCTCTGCCAGGGTTCATGACGAGCGACGGCGGTGGTCGATTATTCACTCGTCTCCTCAATACCAACACCCAGCCGGCATATAACATGGACGACATCCTGAACCTCTTGAACAAAGTCTGGAAGAGCCTGAAGAGCTATTACATAGAAGATACGGTATTGCAGCAAGTCATGACCGAACTCTTGAAGTTGATCGGTGTCACGAGTTTTAATGACCTTCTAATGAGAAGGAACTTCTCCTCTTGGAAACGAGGTGTGTCCTTTGCCAATGCACGTAGCTTTGTTGACATAACCCTATTTCAGCCATGCAAATTCAGTATAATATTACACGTATAGAAGAGTGGTGTAAGTCTCATGACATGCCCGAGGGCACGCTCCAGTTGGAACACTTGATGCAGGCCATAAAGCTCCTCCAACTGAAAAAGGCGCGTCTTAGTCTTTTGCATTAGTCCAACCGTTGATTGACATTTGTGGAACAGGCAACGCCTGCAGATATAGAGATCATCTATGATGTCTGCTGGATGCTTAGTCCGATGCAAATACAGCGAATGTGTACGAACTTCTACGCGGCGGAATACGAGGTATGACGCACCCACTCTATGATTATTGACCTCGCTGACTCGCTCTAGAACCCTATTTCTCCTGAGATTCTGCGCGTAGTGGCTTCGCGCGTGCAGGCAAATGACCGGAACGATCATCTACTGCTGTCTCCCGAGTCGGAAGAGGTTGGTTCATTTGAGCCTCCTTGGCCTCGCGAAGTGTCTGGCTTGGAGACATACGTTCCAGCATACCTCAGCGTGTCTCACCTCCGTAGATTGGCTGCATTAGTGGCTTGATTTTTTCGTTTGTTCCTGATCTTTGACGTTCCTATAATACTATACGTTAGGCTTCCGACCGACTTTGCGTTATCGTACTTCATCATCATGTTTACACTAAATGTATTTCATTGGGTTCACTCCAAACGGGATAAATTTTCTTATTGGGTTGAAGAACATAGTGTGAGTCAATTGCTTTGACTAGACGGAAGAGGCGACAAGATTATAGTGCAGGTGTCCTCCACTTGTTCAGACAGTAACAGATCATTCTGGAGGGGCGATTGGATTGGAGAATCTGACACCGACTCCTTTATGAGGCACAGCGGCTAGCAGGGCGATAAGGTCATGGAGATCATGTTTGTTGAGTAAATTTCACTGACTGTTTGATACGATGACGGAACTCCAAGATTCGCGGAGATCAGGTCCAGCGCCCTGCCCGTGACCACAGTCTGCGGCAAAGGTGAGATTCGCAAAGCCCGTCAACAAGACGGGCGTTACCTTCTTGAACCACAGTACGCGTTCCTGCGCAGGCATCCCAGTTATCTCCAGTCGAGCTTTGAGATACAGGCGTTCATCAACGGGTAGGCCGGATGATTTGTCCCTAGGGTCCCCCGCAGTAGCACTATGGCGCATCTTCATGAGCGCAATTTTCTGTATCTGAGCGAGCTTTCTGGGGTCTGTAGGCGGCTTGGTTGCGCGTCGAACGGCTACAGGAGTATGTGTAGATGGATTCGAAAAATGCTGGGCGAGGACATCTTGAGCATGCTTCTTCTTATCTGGTTCCCGATCGTGCAAACCCGTACACGAATGCAAGTCTGGGTGACGATGACTGGACAGAGTTCGAACGGTTCAGTGTCCGTTGTAGATAGGAAGACCCATCAAGACGTACTCGACGCAGAATGACAAGGAGCATTTCTGGCATGCTGCAGGTGAAGTTGGGTTCATTTGGACATCGACCTCTCCGCTGGTAGCACTTTGGAGGCTCAGTTTCTGGCAATCTCCAAGAGCACATCTCTGGCGTTTTACGAAGGGGACGGGTTGTCCCTCAGATTCAGAAGGCACATCTAGGGACACGCAACTGTGGTTATCGGGTGAGATGTGGTTGGTACAGAAGACCTTGTTACAGCGACACTTGATTGGGAGGAAATCAAACTGATTGCAGGATGTCGAATCGCATCGCAGTCCAAGTGCATCAGGTTCCATAGTAAGAATCCAAGTAACGGATGCATTACGTAACTCAATTTGAAGTAAGTAAGTAGCTGCCGCGCAGCGATCCTCATCGACTCGGACATCACCCACATCAGACTCGAAGTATCATGAACATCATAGTGCGTTCTCCGTATAGTGTTCGCTTTCGTATGCTCACATTTCTCAAAGGAAACTCTCTTTGGACGCACGGTTACGCCTGCTGAGCGGTTGCGACAGCACCAGCGTGCCTTGACTAAAGCGCAGCGAGAGCTGGACCGTGAACGGTCGAAACTCGAGCAGGGCGAGAAGAAACTCGTGGCAGATATCAAGAAGAGCGCCAGAGCAGGCCAAACGGTAGCTTTCTTTGTTCTCGTCATGCACCAATTTCAATGTTCAGTTAGAATGCGTGTAAAGTGATGGCGAAGGACCTCGTTCGCACCCGACGGTATATTCAGAAGTTTTACCAGATGAGGACGCAGCTACAAGCTGTCGGGCTGAGAATACAGACTCTAAGAAGTAACCAGCAGATGGCAGATGCTATGCGGGGAGCCACGAGGGTGCGTTCGCCGTTTGTTCATGCATTCAAACCCTGGTGACCTTATCTACCCTTATCCAGGCCATGGCTTCGATGAATAGGGGATTGAACCTTCCAGCTATCCAGAGGATCATGAATGATTTCGAGAAGGAGAGCTCAATGATGGATATGAAGGAGGAAATGATGTCGGACGCTGTAGACGACGTCATGGAGGATGATGCTGAGGACGAGGAGGAAGAAGGCGACAAGATACTACGAGAGGTCCTTGACGAAATAGGTGTCCACCTCTCTCAGCAGGTAGGTTTAGTACCCTTCCTATCTCATGTAGATTCACCTCCTTTCATCTACAGCTCACGGATGCACCTACTGGTCTCGGTTCGGTAACGTCACCACTTACGGAACGCAGACCGGTAGCACTGGGAGAGACAGTTGGTGGAAGTGGCTCTCCAAAGAGTGATGATGCCACAGGGGCTGCTGGTCCATCGGATGAGGATTCCCTCCAAGCAAGACTAGACGCCTTAAGACGAGGGTGAACCTCGACTGATACATCTCACCCTTCATGTTCACATGTTCTGATCGTCCACCTAGCTATCTGAGATCATTGCGGAATATATATCTACTTTACCCCGCGTGATTCTATACCTTCAAGGCTACGACATTTTTTGCGTCTTGTAAACTCAAGGTCCAGGATATGCCTGACCCACTGTAAAAGCCATCCACATCTTCTTCCTAAACGCAATGAATAAGTGAGTGGAATGACTCATTCGATTCAAGTTTCCACCTACATGATCTAAGTTAAGCAACAAGCTGATTTGCTGCAAGCGCACGAACTTCTCCCGGATGTCCCCAAAGATCGTTTGAGATGAGAGATACGCTATTAGTGAGCGAAGGTCGCGGTCGAAACGGATAGCACCCAGCTGTACTGACATGACCTCCAAGACGATCATGAAGAAGGATAGCGCCTACCTCAGTGAAATGTAGCGTCAAAATATACTTCTCCCATGGTCGAGCTACGACATCGAGTGCGAGTCCAAACAACATGCGGTAATTATTGTCCGTGAACGCATCCTGTGCAATATATTAGTGTATGCTCTGGTCTTCGTGGCAGGAAGTTTACCTTGTACCCATCTACCAATCCCTCCCACGTTTTGACAAACCGCTTTCGAACCAGATCGTGGTGCTCTGCAGTAGCATAAGAGTCTTCGTCCAGCACATACGATACGTCTTTAAACACGTCTGGAATCAGAGTCCGCAGTTTCGGTCTCATCAGCTGGTTGAAAAGCTGCTCTATGCCAGCCTAACATATAGTTCAGCAGAGTGCTGATTTAGAATCATGAAGCACATACTCTCAGTGCTGAACGGAACTTGGGCACAGATCCTGTCAAACCAGAAATTATCCTCTTCACGGCTGGCTGTTCTGCATCCAGGAACAGCTGCGTTATTGTCTGGTGACCAAGAAGGTCTTTCGTCAATCGCTCCATGTGTGAAGAAGATACATCAAGATCATTGAGGAGGATCTTGTTCAAAATATGATCAGCGCAGAGTCATTGTGGACGTGCAGTACCTACAATGAACGATGTGCGGCACTCTCGCTCAGATTTCTCCCCGCGTCCTGCACCACCAGTGCCCCCAGCCGATCGATATGCATCATCGAGCTTCCTCTTGATGCCGCCGGCATAATCATGATCCATGACCTCCTTCAGGAGATCAGTCGTTCGCTCAATGTGCTTCAACGAGCCCGTAGACAAAAGGCGCGAATACACTGTCTTGAGGATATAAAACACATCATCTGGCGTTGTAGTAGTGACGGGTGATTGCGAAAGGTCAGGGGTGGATAGTCGGTGAGCCTATCGAATACTTTAGTTTGCGGAGCGCGGAGTTGACGTGTGCGGGAATAGATACCTTGTCGATGATGGTACGTGTATACCAAGTCTCCATCGGAACATAACAGGACGTGAGCAGTTCGTCGAATTCGTGATGAGACCGACTGGACTCTACGAGTTGTAGCAGATCCGGTTGAATGTCAGAGCCCAAAGCACCTCGACCATCGCTGATCTGTGACTGAGCACCGTTGCGTTTGGAAGCTCGTGAGACTGGAGTGATGCGGCCGCTTTGACCTTCATCATCATCCTCATCCTCATCCTTGGCATCCTTAGTTACAGTCCTGCGTGAATGACGATACACACCTGCAGTTGCTCCACAAGAAACTTGCGGAAAAGGTACCATCGACCGCTCATACCCGCTATTTCAGATAAGATCTTATCTATCTCGCGAGGATCTGAGTCATCGTCTTCTTGGGTTGAACCCTGTAGCTGCTTGCGAGAAATAAAAGGGGAGACAGAAAATGGAGAACTAG